>VDFB02150427.1:49674-110779 GCA_007258455.2 Sequoia sempervirens | reverse complement strand
CACTCCACCCCCCTCTTTCTCTCCCTCTCTTAGGTCACTCCCTCCCACACCCTTTCCCTCTCTCAAGTCTCTCACTTACACTCCCTCTCTCTCACACTCCCTCTCAATACCTATCTCTCAAGTCTCTCCCTCTCACCACCCTCACACTCTCAAGTATCTCCCTTTGGCACCCTACCTACGTAACTCTCACCATATATATCTCTCTCTCTCCCTCTCCCTCTCCCTCTCCCTCTCCCTCTCCCTCTCTCTCTCTCTCTCCCTCCCTCCCACCCCCCCTCTCCCTCTCTCCAGAATCTCTCTTTCCCTCTCCCCATCCCACCCTACCAAGACAACTCTCTCTATCTCTTAAAATTCTCTCTCCCTCTAAAGACATACACAAATACATATAAGCATAATACATATGTATATACAATCCTACATCCATAGAAACATACATACATACATGTGTAGATACAATATTAGATACATATAGGCATACATATAATATACATGCACTGATACATATAGATATACATACATACATACACACATACATGACACACCAACATACATGTACATACAAACATACAAATAGATCAACATACCTTCAATAGAGTGGCATTTAACATAAAGGAATACATAATGTGAGCATGTTATAACGTGCTCGCATTATGTCTTGCTTGAAATGTTTCCCAGAGAAGCAAAAACCATGTCAAAACTAAGATATAATGTGAGTGCACTATAATGCGCTCATGTTCTATTTTTTTTGGGAATCCTCGAGCCTTAGCATTGGTATTTTCCTTGGAATACCAACCCAAAGGCTTGGAGGGAATTCCTAATGACCGAAGACATGTTTTTGCAAATTCTATAATTTTTTACATAATTGGGTTCGTGCTCACCGTCAGGATTGCATCTAGTTCAATATTGACAAAATCGAACACATGGGTGATGTTAGGTTCTCTCTTAGCTATCCAACGATGTAATTTTTTTCAATTTTTGACAATGTTAAGCCTTTCATCCATAATTTCTTTTGTTTGTATGTCTCTTTTTTTCCAAAAAACAATGTTTGGTCTTTTTTTCATTATAAATTAGCCGTTCATCAAAATTTCAAATAAATTACATTTTTAGAAATTAGACTCCATTCTACATTTTTTTTTTTTATAAATTCAATTACTTTCCAAAATTTGTAGGAGGAGCATGACCAAAATTCTGCTTTTTAGGAAGTGCCCACTTAGAAAATTAGTAAAAAAACAAATATTCATTAAAAATTATCAAAAAAATTGTGCATCAACTACATACTATTAGCTAACTTCTAACTATAGCAATTTTAAAAATACTACAAAAAATTTCACCATGGTAGGGTCATACAAGAGTTGTTATGTTATGCTTTTCTAAAAAAAAAACACCAATTTTTGTACGTCCCTCTTTTGAACCCCTTAATCTCAACCATTTTCAAAATAAATTAGTAGTTTAGAAAGTAGACTCAGAGCACTTTGATCCTTGTTTTTGTTCCATCTCAAAATTTTGAGTGTAACTATCCTCAATTTCACATCCAAGGTCAGTATTTCCTAATTTTAGAAAAAATCTGTCCACTTAAGTCCCCTTTTTGGGAGCCATCTTTGTGCACTTACCCCATAAGATATTTTTACAATTTCAAAGATCTGGGTAAATTTTTAGGTCCATCCATGCTCAAATATAAAAAATTAAAAATAAAAAACCTTATTATTTTTAGCCATTTTTGAAAATTAAAAGTTCCAAATTGTTCTCCAAGACTTTAAAAGGAAATAAGCCTCATGAATATTTTCCAAACCAAACAAAAATAAAAATAAATGTCTTTTTGGGTGATGCAAGATTGGCCTTACACCCTAGATGCTCTTACATCAAAAATTTTTCTCACACTTTTTCTCTTCTCTAATTCAATATTTGACATTTCACTACAGGGAAAAAGTGGATACAATGCAATGAAGCTTGCATGGAAGAAGCTAGTTCTAGAGAAGAGAAGGGGATGTTCATATTGAAATTTATTTATATGGTTTCTTGAATCAAGTTATTATTTGACAATTTGTTCAATTAATCCACAAGTGTGAAAGAATAACACATATTTGGAAGCAACATGAGGTCAAAGCAACTATAGAAAGTATCCAAGAAACAATAGTACATAGCCCCCCCACATTTATCTATTATTGTGAAGGTTAGAGGTGGGAATTATTAATTGTTCTGTATCCAAGAAACAATAGTACTGATGCTATGATTAACTAAACATGCATGCTATGCATGCATGGTAGATTTTTTGAGCCAAATCTAATGATTAATTAACTTGGTGCTACTGGTTATGCACATGGCTCAAAGGACCTAAGGATCCCTAAACTATGTAATTCATCATTCATAAGAGGGCTGCATTAAATTATCAACCAAGGAGTCATAAAAATTTAGATAGTGCTGGAAATGTATATGCATTCATGGATTCTAGACATCCTACATCAACTGAGTATAGGTGAATAAACACATGAAAATACAATAAAAGCTTTAAATCATAATAAAATGCTAATTCTCAAAATAGAGTAAAGGAATAAAAATAACCACCTTCTACTATGGGTACCTAATGCTTAAGACTATAACTATTAACTGTCACATTGCAATATGTCCTAACTTAGTTATCCTTCAGAGTATGAAATAAAACATCAACCTACAGATTCTAATTTAGGAATTGTAACATATTCAATCATAGTCATATAAACTAGAAACTATTAATGAAACTAATCAATGCATAATCTAATCTAACAACTTAAATTGAATTGGTCCAACAATACCTCAAGTGGCCCTTGCTTGAGTTTATGCTTCCACTAGTTCTTGTCAATCACTCACGTACTCAATAAAATATATTATTAAATTAATTCTCTTTTATTTCATTCTAAACAAAAAATTGTTATACAAAATCTAAAAGGAAATTTGTTGGAAATATTTTTCAATAACACACATGATCTTCTACTATTATGCTATTACTGCTTCTGGATCTCCTCCTCGATAGGGAACCCAATAGGGTTTGTGAGGGAGTTCCATTATTCATGAATTGAAAACAAACTAAAACATATGTCAACTCTTCCTCAAGAATAGGAAGAGTACTGAGTCTTAAAACAAAAATAATAATTATTGAAACGAGAGTATAGAAATAAAACAAGGATTCCATGCCCAATAAACTTAACCATTTATAATAGAAATGTGCTATGTCATAAATCAGTCCTATTGAGAATAGGCTTCTTCTCCTAGTTGTCTTATTGAAAGATAAGAGTAATAATAGGTGATTCATGAACTGATCAATAAATGATCACCTTTGTCTTCCTTTGAAAGTGTTCATGATGCAATTGGTTTAATCCTTTGCAACAACTGTAGTCCTTATGCTATGGGTTGAAAAACCTGTTGCTTTGGGTTGACAAATGTCTCGCTGCAACAAATGTTAGTCTTATTTCGTAAGGCAACAAATGTTAGTCTTATTTCGTAAGGCATTCTCATTATCAACAACCATAAATTAAACATTTACCATACTAAATTTCATGACATTCATAAATCATACATACAAATATTAGCATAACATATTTCCATTCCAAATGCTTAAAACTACTCAAAATTATATGAAAGGTATGAAAGGTCTTGGTAATGTCTTAAAGCTTAGCATAAAGTAATGATATAAAGTATGAAACAACAAGAAACTACCAATTCTAAAGCAAATCATTCCCCCCAAGTAAAGCTCTTGCTTCTCCTCAAGCAAGCTTTAGGGTCTGTAATAACCCATCCAAATTTTTTACTTAATTAATTATTATTGCAATTGACACATGAATATATTTAAATTAAAAAGACATAACTAAGTAGCTATAGTCAATCATAGCAACACATGTCTAATTAAGATGAGTCAATATTTGTATATTCAATTCAAAAGTAAAATTACAATATCAAGTTTGACTTGGCTCATAAGGCCACAAAGTCATTAGATTGTACAACTTTACATCAAGGTACATCAAGTATTACATCAAGTTACAACTTAGACTAAATAGTCTTTTGTACATCTGAGGTTCCTCTTGAATCACCTCCATTGGTGGATGAGAACATGGTTGAAGCGCTTTACCGCCCAACCACAAAGCTTACGCTTCCCTAGAATTCTTCCAAATTGAAGAATACCCGACCTTGCATGAAAATTTTAGCAATAGAACAATCTACAAGGTGGAATATGGTGCGTGCCCATATATCAACATGCAATTTCTATCTACAAATTAGAAAATAAAATGTAAGATCTATGCTAGGAATGGAAGAGAATGATATCAAAGAGTTCATACATACAAATGAACTATATTGCTTGGCCATGCATAAAAATTTGTTGCAACAACAAACAATAGGTTCTGGTAAAGCAAACCTATACTCTCTGAATCCCATTTCAGCACATGTCCTGGAAGGTAACTTTCTACTACACAAAGTTTCATAAAAACTATCTACCCTCTAGCAACATCTACCTTGAGGTGCTCTAGTCTATCTAGGTATCATTGTTCTATTCAAACAAAAGAATATTCTTCTCACATGTGTCTATAGAAAAGAAAATCAGATTTCTAATTTCCTCAATAAAAAGAAATTAGATACATGATTCAAATGGAACTATACATTTCATTATTCGGTCATATCATCTACATGATCCATGGTTACTTTCTACATAAAGCATTATCTATTTCAAAATGAATCAAGTAAGAAACAAAATAAGGTATGTCACAAGTATGTGTATGTACATAGACGAGATTCTATGTGCATACACATATATGTGCCTACTTATTTTTTGGCTCATACATACATTCTGAATTAAACCCTTAAATCATATTACTATCACTTAATAAAGTTCCATTTTGATGTCTACATTTGTTAGAGTTCAAGAAAAAATGAATCTAGAATTAAATATGTTTTAATAGTTTCTTACATACTACTATTTCGATTGTTTCATACAAGTTGTAATATTCAACTATGCAATTTACATGTGAATACTTTCTCTACTTATAATAGAACAATACTATTTCCAACTAAACAGTTATAGAGAAAGTTGTTTCAAAGAACGTTCACAGTTTGAATCTATAGAATGTTGTTTCATTTAAATAGTTATTGAACAATATTTTTTTCAGCTAAACATACACTTTCACAACAAAACAATGTCATTTCCAACAGAACATTCACTGTTTACAATATTATTATGTTGTTTCCAACTAAATAGATAAAGAATGATAACATTACAATTTAATATTCACTGCTTTTTACAGAATGAGGTTATCTTACAATGAACAATGTTGTTTTTTCCATTAAAAATTTATCATCTACAACTAACTCATCTGTCAATATCAAGGCAAAGCCATTAAAATTTCATTAACAAAATCAAGCTAACCTAGCTTCATAAATGAAAACAGAATGCCCATTATTCAGAACTTTGAATACATAAACAATACTACAAGTTCATTGTGCAACTATTTATGAATAAAATGATTCTAAGATTGACATGCTCGTCTCTATGAAACCTGAGCAATCATTTGGTTATGAGACAAAACCCAAAAGTTTTTAGGGTTCTTAACTGAACTCATGCTTTTCAAGGTTATGAGCAAAGAATTCACTAGTTGCTCTAGGAACAACTATTTCTTATATGTTTGATGCATTTCTTTCTTAACAAATCAAGGGTCATATTTGAGAATTCCAATTAAGGCATGTTGGTTTTACACCATATATTTCAACATGCAGACTTATACTTGTAACACTTTCAAGGAAACAACCTGTTTGATCTTGTAGATCAAACCATACAGGGGTTTAATGAATCTCAAACTTAAATACTCAATCATTCTTATTGAACAATGGTGGCATCATAATACATACATATGACACATTCTTAAAGCAATTGTTTTAGCCATTTAACATTATCGGCCTAGCCGATAATGGGTATTGATACATTAAAAAGTGAACACAGGGTATTATGCCCCTCCCATAGGATCGATAATCAATCCTCTACAATGATTAAATATGCTAAAATATACAGTCAGTTAGAATAGAATTCCGATAGCCATAGTATGGGTAGCACCATCATGCAAGATCAAGTGACAGCTGAATCATTAATGGCTCTAAGCCTTTTCCTAGCTTTGCAAGCTAGCCGATAAGGCTCTAAACTTAGATAATATTCATGCAAGGCAGGGAGTTTGGCCATGTGACCCAAAAGGTGGTCAACATTACACAAACATTTGGCTCAAGGCCGTAACAAACACAAACAAAGAATTACATTTTATTGTACTATTGAATCATTTGACAAAATGAAAAGAATACTACTAGAATTTTATGGAAATGATAATAAAATCGAGCTTATTTCTGAAAGAAATTGATTTACCTTAGAATTCAAGCTTTTTGCGAAGCTTCCCATTGATTTTTCCCACTTCCACAAGCTCTTTTTCCCTAATTTTTTCCTTCAAGCCATTCGATTCTATTCACTATGCTTTTTCCTCAGTTATGAATTCAAAATGGAAACATTATTTTTGCATGTTGTTGGGGCATTACCATTATGGCATTATTGCCATTTCCGCCAACCACTATCTTGATTTGAATATTGCCATAATGCTTATGGCAAACCACTTCCTTTGTGGGATGCCTTCATGGTTTTCATTTGATTTTAAGTAGTCTGATATGGATAATATCGATTATCGAATTCAATTTCAAAAGAAATATAAATATGTATATATATATATATATATGTATTTATATGACATTCATTCACATTTACTATATTTTTTCTTCATTATATATATATATGTATGTATGGATTTGCATTTATATGCATACATATATATATATGTATAGATTGTTTGTTTGAAGAAGTTTATGAGTTCCATATGCTATCATTTTAGTAAATAAAGAAATTTTATTTCATTTCAAGCATCCATATATTTGAACTAAAAGGGATTTTTACTTAATTTCACATAATGAAAATCTTATCCTTTTTAATCATACTTTAAAATACGTACTTTCGTTTTATTCAAAATTCTCAGAACACAGAATTTAGGTAGGAAATTTAAACTACAATCCATTCATTTTCAATCATTGAGAAAATTCAAATCATGTAATTACATTATTCTATATATGCAAAATAGTTCAAATTCAAGGCATCATGCCATTTGTGGTGTGTGCACCTAGATTCCATCTAGCTGATTGTTCAATCTGGCTAAACGATCCTACTTCAACCATGTTCTCATCCTTCAACCTGTCACCCTGTAACTACACACACTTGCACTTGCCAATATTCATCAGTAACATTCAAATCATAATAATGTATATATGATAATTTAAAAGATCACATAGTCAACAATGGTCAACTTCTTTCAATCTTTTCAAAAATATCAAATTTTCCATTCAACATATTGAATTTCCCAAATAATTCAATTTATCATATTTAATTAAAAATGTGATAAATTTGGGTTATGAAATCCTTCCTCTCTTGGAAGAGACATCATCTCGATGTCTATTTAATAAAAAATTATCACATTCAAAATTAAGCATATGTGTCTATTTCAACATCACATTCAAAATTAAAGCATATATGTCTATTTCAACATCACACTCAAAATTAAAGCATATATGTCTATTTCAACATCACACTCAAATTGTTCCCAAACCATATCATCATGGTATTTCAATCCAAAATTTTCAAGAAAAATTACTAAAGTCTCTTTCTCAAGAAAGAAAGTGTGGAAAGGAGTATTCTATTTCTTCTGCATCCTCCCAAGTAGCACTGTCTTCAGAATACTTGTCCCACTGGACCTTAAACTAAGCAATATCTCTGCTCTGCAAATTAATGTTACATCTATCCAAGATTCTAATGGGCTCCACTAGCAACACTCCTGGATCCTTTACCTGCAAGGATTTCCAATGAAGCACATGAGCTTCATCAAGATGGTATGGATTAAGTAAAGAAACATGAAACACATTATGAAGTTGAGCCAAAGCAGGTGGTAGAGCTAGTCTATAAGCAACTGAGTTAATCACTTCCAAGACTTCAAATGGTCCCACATATCTCAGGGTCAACTTGGAAGAATTTATGTCACCTCCTTTAGTTTTCTCTTAATGACTCTCATTTGTTCTTTCGTTTCCTTAAGCATTTCAGGTCCTACTATGATCTTTTTCTCCAATTTATCCCAACTAATGGGTGTACGACACTTCCTTCCATAAAGATCTTCAAACGGTGCCATGCCTAGGGATGTGTGATAAGATTTGTTGTAAGAAAACTCTAACAATAGAAAATACTCTTCCCACTTATATTGTTGGTCCATACGATACATCTGGAGGAGGCCTTCAACTACTCGATTCACCCTCTTTGTCTACCTATCAGTCTGAGGATGATAAGTCAAGCTGAAATTTAGTTTGGCCCCCAATGCAACATTCGGGTTCATCCAAAATATTGAGGTCATATGAGTGTCCCTATTAGAAATTATAGTCTTTAACACTCCATGCACATGGAAGATATCCTAGTTAAATTTCATGGCCAGGATCAACAATCCATCCTTAAGGTTTCCAAGAATGAAGTGCAAAACCTTCGTCAACTTATCAATCATGGCCAAGATAACATCATGCTTATTCTTGCTCAAAGGAAACCCCTATACAAAATCCATGTTGATCACCTACCATTTTTACTCAGGTACATCATGAGGATACAATAGCCTGGCTAGATGTGCATGCTCAAACTTGACTTGCTAGCATTCTAAGCATCTAGCTACGTACTCTGCTACATCCTTCTTGAGTTTAGGCCAAAAATACAAAGTCCTTAGCTCCGCAATCATCTTGGATACTTTGGGGTGTCCTGAATAAGGCACATTATGAGCCTCTTCTAAAACCAACTTTCTCAACTCTCCAGAGTCAGGAATACACATTCTTCTCTGGTATCTCAAAATACCATCTGGTTTGATCTCATACTCATCAAACCAATGATCTGAAGGATTTACTGCTAGGACGTTCTTCACTCTCTCATAGTGCTCATCCCCTAGCAGATATTGAATCACTTGTCTCAAGTTAGACCTTGTCAAGATCATGGATGACAAATGTCTTCATCTACTAGGAGCATCAGCCACTATGTTCTCTTTTCCTTTTATACACTCAATTTTGAAGTCATACTCACTAAGGAATTCTAACCACCTTCTTTGCCATGCATTAAGGTTTGGTTGAGAAAATATGTATCTAAATCCCAAGTGGTCTATCTTGAGTTCAAATGGCTTTCCCAAATGATAATGCTTCCACATCTATAAGGCATGAACTATAGTGGCCAATTCTAAATCATGCAATGCATAGTTCACCTCATGCTGCTTAAGCTTCCTTGATTCATACACTACTGCTTGTCTGTCCTACATTAATACTAATTCCAATCCCTCTCCTAAAGCATTTGTGGTTACTGTGAATTTCCCATTAGGATCAAGGATGGTCAACATCGGTGTTTTCATGAGCCTCTCCTTCAGGAGTTAGAATTCCCACTTGCATTTCTTGGTCCATTCAAACCATGTTCCCTTTCTTTGGAGTGAGGTGATAGGAGATGCAATCTAGGGAAACCCTTACACAAACTTCCTATTGTATCCCACGAGGCTAAAGAAGCTACAAACTTCTGACACATTTTGAGGCACTGGCCATTCCATGATTTCCTTGATCTTTTTAGGGTCTACAGAGACTCCTTCAGCTAAAATGATATGGCCTAGATAGTGCACCCTATCTTGATAGAATGAACACTTGGATAGCTTTCCAAAAAAATTCCTTTCTCTCAGCCATTGCAGGACTATCCTCAAGTGCCTATCAGGATTTTCAACATAATTATAGTAAACTAAGATGTCTTCAATGAAGATAAAAAAAAAAATCATCCAAGTAGTCCCTGAATACACTATTCATGAGGTTCATTGGTGTAGGAGCACCTGGCAAAGTTTTGCTTTATTGAAGTTTTTCTTGAAAGTCCAAGTTTTTGTTGTGTTAAGCTGAGGTCATGTGGACCATCTTGCTTGGTTGAAGTTGTTTTGAATAAAACTTGATCTAGCCATGACCAATGGATTGGGAGGTGGCAATCATGAGTGGGTTTTGAAGCCCAACTTGTCATCCTTACCAATCTAGCCAAGGTGTTTGAAAACACATGAGGTTTTATAATTTGAATCTTTAGGTCATTTTTGAGTTCGACCAAAGCACCTAAGTTGTTGTGGAGGCATATTTAAGGCATACCATGACCTTTTTATGGGTTAGAAAAGTTTTTGTAAGGACTGTGTTTTGAGAAATTGGGAAAAACAACATTGAGGAGACAATTTTCCTATGTTTTGTGTTGAAACTGATCTTTAATGGCGTGATTATGTTATTTTTCTATGTGTAGTATGTAGTATGAGGCTTATGCAATCTTGAGAAGCCTTTCTTTTTTTTTTTGTAGTGTGCTTTTAAATTGCATTTGTTAATAATTTGATTTTCTGTGTTTTATGGCCTGAATCAAGCTGTGTTGAAAAGATGGAGGCTTAGAGCACCTTCCCATCATAAAATTTGTACGGCCTCTTGGGAAATTTTCCCTACCTCCATGCTTGTAAATATGGTTGTAGATAGGGTTTTTTTGAGTTCTTTGGTGGCTAGCAAATGGATGCCCTAGGCGAGCCAGAGCAGGCCCGATTGGGGCAATCTTGAAGAAAAAGATCCATATTTTGCAGGGGAACAAAGATCTGAGTGAATTTTTTTTTGTAGAATTTAAAGGAAGGTCTTAGGCATGCTTGGGGGTTAGGACAGAGTTCTGGTAGTTCATCTTATGAGAGCATTCTTTGACAGTCTCCAAATAGCCCTGTGAAATTTGGAAACCCTAGGGTTCTTGTACATTTTTGTGACTGGACAATATACAGCCCGAGTAGGCTTGAGACCCCAAGATTCTTAGAGGTGAGGGAAGGGAAAACACCATTCCTAAGCCAAGAAGCTAGATCCTTGGTGGGTTTAGGAGGAAGAAGCATCAAAAACCCCTGTTTCAGAGTCCTAATTGGGGGCTCAAGGCTACTATCCTTTCAAGCCCTAGGAAGGAACCTTGAGGAAGCGATGGAGAGTTGGAGGATTGTGGTTGCACACGGACCTTAGATTGGTCATTTTGAAGTTCTTGAAACACTTTTGAACCCCTGCAAGAACCTTGAAGGAGTTTTAGGTTATTAGGCCTTAAGGGTAGATTAAGGGCCAAAGAAGAGAACATGGTGAAGCACCAAGATTTGTTTGGGAAAAGAATAGCAAGTGGATAGAAGAGGGATTGGTCAACCAACCAGGGGTTCCTAGGCAGAATCAGGGACCTATAGGTTAGTTTGGTGGAGCAAGGCACCAAGGGGGTCTATTGATAAAAGGCCAAGAGCAGGAATTAGCGAGCGATTCCTTCAATTCCTCTCCCTATCATTCATAAAAGTTGTTGGTGCATTAGTCAACCCAAAAGGTACCACTATGAACTCATAATGTCCATATCAAGTTCTAAATGTAGTATTCAAAATATCTTCTTCCTTAATTATCAACTGATGGTACCCAAACTTGAGATCAATTTTGGAGAACATTGTCACCCCCTTCATTTGGTCAAACAACTCATCAATCCTTGGGAGTGGATATCAGTTCTTGATGGTTGCCTTGTTCAACATCTAATAATCTATACACAAACACAAGGTTCCATCTTTCTTCACAAAGATAACCAGTGCTCCCTAAGGAGACACACTAGGTCTTATAAGGCCTTTGTTTAACAATTTCATTAACTGGGCCTTCAACTCATAGAGTTCAATGATGGTCATCCTTGGATTGAGGCTCAACTCCTAGGACAAGGTCAATAGAAAAATTGAATTCCTTCTTGAGAGGAAACTCTATAAGTTCATTGGGGAATACATCTTGGAAATCCTTGAGAATAGGATAGTCATCTAAATACAGTTCCTTGCTGTCAAGATTATTGACATGCACAACATAAATTGCACATCCCTTCCAATGAGCCTTCTTGAGTTGCATCACATAAATTTGTCTAAGCTCCAAGGGTCTTTGCATTCCACAAATCTTGACTGGGTTCCCATAATCATCCAGATAGTTGACTACCTTATCCTCATAGTTCACTATAGCCTTATGCTTCGTTAACCAATTTATTCTCAAAATTACATCATATGAGCCTAAAGTTGCCACATACAAGTTGACCTATGCCTGAAAGGTTGGAAGCTCTAACTCGCTACAAAAGAGACGAGTATCTACCCTTAGCTCTGCTCGATTACCATAGTGGATTATCCATGAGTTTTCCATGTATCCAGGTCTAATATGCATCTTGGTTATTATTCTAGGATCTATAAAACATTCAGTAGCTCCAATATCAATTACGATAGAGACAGATTGGCCACAGAGTTCACCTGTCAGCTAAATTGGTGGCTCTTTTCTCCTTTATGAAATTTATTTTCCTGTACCTTGACTTAGGATTTGAATCATTATGGAGGTTGGATAATTGCTGTAGTTTCTATTCCTATTTGGTGGCTTCTTGGAACATTCATGGTAAGTCGAGGATCATGCATATCCACTTCAGCTCCTATGTGGGGTCTCAGTCCCATTATGAATTTCCAAATATAGAAATGTTCATCTCCTTGATATTGAGGTACATATTTCAATAGGTTGGTGAACTTTTCCCAATACTAGATCATAGTCATGTTTCCCTAGGTCAAATTTTGAAATTTTGTCACTTTCTTATTGAAGAAAATCTACGGTAACCATCTCTTCCTAAAATATTGGAGGAAGAGTTACTAAGTGATCTCAATAGGCTAAATATTTTGTTCTAACTTCTCATTATCCCACCAAGTCACTACTTCACCAAAAAGCTGATATGTAGCCCATGTTGCCTTAGTCTGTTCAAAAAGGTTACAGAGCCCAAAGTATTTTTCCATCTCTATAATCCAAACCTCTACTCCTACTTTGATAGCCTTACCATTGAGCTTGGGTGATGCTACTCTTTTGAGATCCTTTCCAAGCTCATCCTTGATTCATCCTCGTGGACTTGCCCTTGGACCACTGACTCCTTGATTGGATTTTGCATTCCTGTGGTCTCGGTCCTTGTGTGCAACTTAGAATTCTTGTTCTATGTGATCCATGTGAGACTCTTACCGGTTCAAAAGCCCCATAATATATTCCAACCTCTTGTTAGGTCCATTTTCAAGACCACTACCACCCAACTCTTTCCTGGAAGTCACCATGTTGATTCCCACTTACCCTACAACACATTCATGTTTATCACATCTCAACACTAGGTTCTATGAATAAATGTTCTTATTCTACATCATATAATTTACATGTGCATATATCCCTTACTCATAGAAGACATACAAATTCATGCAAAATAAACATATTTTGGACTTCTTTGTTTGAACACACCAAAAGTATTATTTGATTTGATTTGTATTAAAGGTGAGTCAATAGAACAATATTTACAAAAGGCTTTGTTGAGAATGCAAACTCTCCTTTTCCTCTTTAGTCAACAAGGGTGTGTTGGGTCCACACCCTAGAGGCTAGTCTCAAATTGTGGAAAGCTTTTTGATCTTAGCTATTCGATTCTCCTCAATCTTCAAGCCTCTTACTAGCTTAATTCATGTAAGGCCTTGAGCTAGAGTTTCGTCATCAACAATTTCAGGTTGAACCTCCATCTTAGCATTTTCTTCCTTTACGTCTTTCTTACATGAGGTTCTAATAGTTTTCCCTTTCATTCATCCTGTCTTTGACCTTCCCATGCTTGCATTCAATCCATGTTCGGTCAATTCTTAAGACAACTAAATTTTGGTCAAGGGTCAACTATCCCTAGTCAAAAGTATGGTAGACTCAAAAGGCCTAGAGTTGAACCCTAAGATCTAATACAAAATCTAATAACCCATCCAAAATCATTACTTAATTAATTATTATTGCAATTGACACATGAATATATTCAAATTAAAAAGACATAACTAAGTAGCTATAGTCAATCATAGCAACACATGTCTAATTAAAATGAGTCAATATTCGTATATTCAATTCAAAAGTCAAATGAGAATATCAAGTTCAACTTGGATCATAAGGCCACAAAGTCATTTGATTGTACAATTTTACATCAAGGTACATCAAGTATTACATCACGTTACAACTTAGACTAAATAGTCTTGTGTACATCTGAGGTTCCTCATGACGCTTGCCTCCACTAGTGGACGAGAACATGGTTGAAGTGCTTTACCGCCCAACCACAAAGCTTGTGCTTCCCCAAAATTCTTCCAACTTGAAGAATACCTGACCTTGCATGAAAATTTTAGTAAGAGAACAATCTGCAAGGTGGAATCTAGTGCACGCCCATACATCAACATGCAATTTCTATCTACAAATTAGAAAAGAAAATGCAAGATCTATGCTCGGAATTGCAGAGAGTGATATCAAATAGTTCATGCATACAAATGAACTATATTGCTTGGCCAAGCATAAAAATTTCTTGCAACAACAAATTATAGGTTCTAGTAAAGCAAAACTATACTCTTTGAACCCCATTTTGGCACTTGTCCTAGAAGGTAACTTTCTACTACACAAAGTTTCATAACAACTATCTACCTTCTAACAAAATTAGCTTGAGGTGCTCTAGTCTATCTAGGTATCACTATTCTATTCAAATAAAAGAATATTCTTCTCACATGTGTCTATAGAAAAGAAAATCATATTACTAATTTCCTCAATAAACATAAATCAGATACATGATTTAAATGGAACTGTACATTTCATTATTCTGTCATATCATCCACATGACCCATGCTTACTTTCTACATAAAGCATTATGCATTTAAAAATGAATCAAGTAAGAAACAAAAGAAGGTATGTCACAAGTATGTGTATGTACATAGATGAGAGTCTATTTGCATACACATATATGTGCCTACTTATGTTTTTGGTTTGTGCATACATTTTGAATTAAAACCATTAAATCAAATTGCTATCACTTAATAAAGTTCCATTTTGATGTCTCCATTTGTCAGAGTTCAAGAAAAATTGAATCTAGAATTAAATATGCTTTAATTGTTTCTCACTTATTGTTGTTTCGATTGTTTCATACAAGTTGTAATATTCAACTATGCAGTTTACATATGAACACTTTCTCTACTTATAACATAACAATACTATTTCCAACTAAACAGTTACAAAACAAGTTGTTTCGTAAAGAACGTTCATGGTTTGAATCTACACAATGTTGTTTCATTTAAACAGTTATTGAACAAGACTTTTTTCATCTAAACATAAACTTTCACAACAAAAAAATGTCATTTTCAACAAAACATTCACTATTTACAATATTACTATGTCGTTTCTAGCTAAACAGATACAAAATGATAACATTACAATTTAACGTCCACTATTTTTAATAGAACGGGGTTATCTTACAATGAACAGATAATGAACAATGTTGTTTTTTCCATTAACAATTTATTGTCTACAACTAACTCATCTATCAATATCAAGGCAAAGCCATTAAAATTTCATTAACAAAATCAGGCTAACCCAACTTCATATATGAAAACAAAATGCCCATTATTTAGAACTTTGAATACATAACAATACTAAAAATTCATTGTGCAACTATGAAACTTGAGCAATCATTTGGTTATGAGACAAAACTTATAATTTTTTAGGGTTCTTAACTGAACTCATGATTTTCAAGGTTATGAGCAAAGCATTCACTGGTCACTCTAGGAATGACTATTTCTTATATGTCTTATGCATTTCTTTCTTAGCAAATCAAGGGTCATATTTGAGAATTTCCATTAAGGCATGCTGGTTTTACACCATATATTTAGACATGCAAAATTATATTTGTAACACTTTCAAGGAAACAACCTATTTGATCTTGTAGATCAAACTATACAAGAGTTTAATGAATCTCAAACTTAAATACTCCATTGCTCCTATTGAATAATGGAAGCATCATAATACATACATATGACACATTCTTAAAGCAATTATTTTAGCCCTTTACCATTATCGGCCCAACCGATAATGGGTATCAATACATTGAAAACTGAACACAATGTATTATACCCCTCCCATATGATCGATAATCGATCCTCTACAATGATTAAATATGTTAAAATACATAATCAATCAAAATAGAATTTCGATAGCCATTGTGTGGCTAGCACCATCGTGCAAGATCAAGTGACAACTAAATCATTAATGGCTCTAAGCCTTGGCCTAGCTCTGCAAGCTAGCCGATAAGGCTCTAAACTTAGATAATATTCATGCAAGGAAAGCCATTTGGCCATGCGACCCAAAAGGTGGTCAACATTACACAAACATTTGGCTCAAGGCTGTAACAAAATGAAAATAATACTACTGGCATTTTATGGAAATGATAATAAAATCGAGCTTATTTCCAAAAGAAATTGATTTACCTTAGAATTTGAGCTTTTTGCGAAGCTTCCAACTAATTTTTCCCACTTCGATGAGCTATTTTTCCCTACTTTTTGCCTTCGAGCTAGTTGATTCTATTCATTGTGCTTTTTCCTCGGTTATGAATTCAAAATGGAAACATTATTTTTGCATGTTGTTGGGGTGTTACCATTATGGCATTATTGCCATTTTTGCCAGCCACTATCTTGATTCGAATATTGCCATAATGCTTATGGAAGACCATGCCCTTCATGATTTTTATTTGATTTCAAACAGTTCAATATGGATAATATCCGTTATCGAATTCAATTTCAAAAGAAATGTAAATATGTATATGTATATATGTATATATATATATATATATATATATGTATTTATATGAAATTCATTCACATTTACTATATTTTTTCTTCATTATATATATATGTATGTATGTATGTATGTATGTATAGATTGTTTGTTTGAAGAAGTTTATGAGTTCCATATGCTATCATTTAATTAAATAAAGAACTTTTATTTCATTTTGAGCATCCATATATTTGACCTAAAAGGGATTTTTACTTAATTTCACATAATAAAACTCTTATCCTTTTTAATCATACTTTAAAATACATACTTTTGTTTTCTTCCAAATTCTCAAAACACAGAATTTAGGTAGAAAATATAAACTACAAGCGATCATTTTCAATCATTGAGAAAATTCAAATCTTGTAATTATGTTCTTTTATATATGAAAAATAGTTGAAATTCAAGTCATCATGCTATTTGTGGTGTGTGCACCCAGATTCCATCTAGGTTACCATTCGATCCATCTAAACGATCCTACTTCAACCGTGTTCTTGTCCTTCAACCTGTCACCCTGCAACTGCACACTTGCACTTGCCAAGATTCATCAGTAATGTTCAAATCATAATAATGTATATATGATAATTCAAAAGATCACATAGTCAACGACAATCAACTTCTTTCAATCTTTTGAAAAATATCAAATTTTCCATTCAACATATTGAATTTCCAAAATAATTCAATTTATCATATTATAGTTAAAAATGCGATAAATTTGGGTTATGATATTGTCAAAGGTTATATTGAAGTGTAGTTTGATGAGGTATAAATAACCTCCTAATTATAATAAGCTAAAAACCCTTTGTTGTTCTTACCAATCACTTTAGCCATGCCAATTGTTTATTTTTAGGATTAATAATTGCTTACTTTTTGTAAAAATATATATAAATCTTTATTTCCTAAATCGGTTGAAATTAGCTAACTAATGTTGATATAATAGTATAGCTTTAAGTCATTTTACAGGACATTATGCATGGCAGAGTGGACTTTAAGCGAACTTCAAGCAGTTGAAGATAGAGCGCTAAAAGTCTAGGCGCCAGAAACTTAGGCGTGCATAGTGGAACAAGTTCTTTTAATGCTTTATGTTAAATTTTTGTTTAAAAACTTTACGAATCCACTTTGATACTTTAATATGTTTTATGTTATGGACATTAGTGAATTGGTTAGTTCAAATTCTGTTAAAATACTTTTTCAATGGTGATCTTCCACCATCTAAAATTTAGGATTTTGTTAGTAGTTTAGTATATATATGTAACCACCAAAAACAATGCATAGGTGATACTGTTATGATGTTATTATGTGCTTTGAACACTATTCAACCATGCCTCTATGTTCACTTTTATGATATGAATAAATAAACATTGCCAATCTTATTTTGAGTTAATAGTTCTGAGTAATGGAAGTATCATGGATGGATTCATTTTGAAGATGCAAAAGTCTATGTGATTTGAGTTAAGCTTAGGAACACCCGAGAGCTAGCCACTTGATGGATCTCGTAGAGTAGATAGATAAGTATTTCTTTTGTTAATACTATTATTTTTATTCTGTACATGATAAATTTGGATGAATATTATTTGTGTGTGAAAATTTGTCAATCATTCTTACAGGATGTGGTTTTTAGTTTATAATTTTAAAGTTTTGTTTATTTGAAATTCTAGAGCATCCACTCCCATTGTTAGTTACAAATTGTCAAGTTTACTTTCTGTTAGCAGTTAGTTGTTAGCTATTAGTTTTTTTCATTTAAAATTTACAATTTTACTGCAAGTGTTTCTTCTTAGGTAATTTATATGATTTATAGTTTAACTATCTCTTGCTTTCTAGTTTAAACAACTTCATGCCTTCTAGTTTAATTGCTTTCTAGTTTAATTTCTATTTGTAATCATTTCAAGAATTCAGAAAGTCTAAGAGAGATAGCCAAGATGTCCCTTATTGCATACAACCTTCAAACACTACCTGGTTGATATAATTGATACATTTTCAACTAAAGCAACATGACCTCATGAAAGCATGTCCCTTTTTGGCATTGTTGTCAAGGAACATTCATTTTCTAGTGTTAACAGAAGATTGATTGAATACCTCTTTTAGAAAAAAATAGTTGCTAGGCTTCTTTTTTACATGGTAGGGAAATGAGGCCCGCATGGAAGATTCAAACCAAAAACCCCCCCAAAAGACGTTCTAACCACAAGTAGGGAGGAAGAAGTCTCAGCTGAAGAACTTATTGAAGAATTGATCAACCAGGATCAACCTAAGACCTCTTAGTATACCCCAAAAATTCACTCATTAGAACAAACATTTGTAGAGGAAAGCATTCCCTTACATACCCCAGAATCTTAGCCATTAGAGAAAACTTTTGAAGAGGAACACATTCCTTTCAATGTCATGGGTGATTGTAGAAATGGCGCTAACCCAACAGGGGAAGCGCAAATATACACTTATCCTATTGCTCTTGATCAAGATGATGTTACAACTATGAAAAAAAATTCACCAACCTTCTTACCAACTTTCAGAGGTTTATCCTCCGAAGACCCTGACCAGTTCCTATTTGGTTTAAATTTTTGTGTCAGACATACAACTATAAGAATGATAACAAAATACTGAAGCTTTTTCCCTCCACCTTGAAGGACGCTGCAATGCGTTGGTTCATGAGATTAGCTTTAGGGTCAATAACCTCTTGGGACAATATGGAGTCTGCCTTTTGGAAAAATACCAGAGTTACTGTAGAGTAAGCAATAGGAAAGAGGAGTTTTTCAAACTAAGGAAAAATGAAGATGAAAGCCTAGAAGATTACCTGGATAGGTTCATCTTCTTATCTAAATGATGTGGTCGAGAAGCCATAAGTCTAGAAATTATGAAGACCATATTTCTCAAGGGACTTGATGAAGATGCTAGGAGAATCCTATATTTAATGGGAAAAGGAGATGTGTCCCAACTTGGACTCGATGACATCATTGAGTTATGTCAAAATTTCTCTCATACTCGAGGAGGTATTCATAAATATACTCTTTTCAGAGGTTCCAATGAAATAGGTAAACTATGCGAGGAGATAGAAAATATCAAAACTAACATTCTCATTCAATTAAGCACCATGCTAGATGGAATATAGGCCAAAAAACATAATCCTGAGACCTTCTCCATGTATTTTCCTAGGTGTCGAAACAAAATTCTATTAAGAGAATTCCCTTTGGACAAAATTGATGTTTGCCAAGTTTGTGAGAAGAGTCATGCCACTGATTAATGTGAGATCCTAAATGCAATCAAGAATTCCAAGAAAATGACATCTCAAGTTGAGTAGGAGGTTAGCTTTGTAAGTCAAAGACCTGGAGGGAATTTCTCTTATGGCTAGAATTCAAATCCCTCCTAGTGGCCCCCAAACAATTGGAATAATAATGAATGGGCGACACCTTGGCCTCAAGCACCACCTAATTGGGGAGCTTACCCTTGGGGACCACCTAATTGGGAAAATTAGTCTTGAGGAAACCCCCAATGGCCAAACCAGACTCAACAACAATGATATCCTCAAAATCTTGCTCCTCAATGGAATCAACCTCAAAATTAGTTTTACATTGGGCCTAGGAGGATGTCTAATCCGTAGCAAAACCTTTTACCAACCCCTCAAAACCCTCAACAAAATGAATAGGTCAACCAACCACAACTCCGAGCACAAATTGTTCCTAATCCAAAGATAATCTTCAAAATACCCTAGTGCATTCTACAGAACAAGAAAATGTGACTTGGCTTAATGCTATTTGTATACACTCAAATTTGGTTTGGAGGAATTAATTAAATACAAGTTATTTAATTAATGATCTTTAATTCTTCTACTTATAAATAAATTAAAAAAATTATTTATATAGTTCATTTTCTTTAATTCTTCCTATCTTAAATCATTTTCTTCATGTCTTAATTAAATGAACAAATGTAATTAGTTTGTTTTATTTAATTAATCTCCTCTCATTAAATTTGAATTCTAAATTTGAATTTAAGCACATTTCTACTAACTTCTTCCCACCTTTTACTTCATCATGTGTCTCAAGAAATTAAATATTTCTAATATTTAATTTGGCATTTATCCTCAACAAGTTTTAACCAATTTGGGATAGTTGGCCTTCATCTTCATTTGATTCCTCTTCACACTTGGTAGTTTGTTCTTCTAAAGGGAACACACTCCCCTTTTCTCTCTAACCTCTTCATCTTCAATCGTTCTTCTCCAAATGAAGTCCAACCCATTGATTTCTACCACCTAAGCTCATGCCTTGGAAAATCTATAAGTAGACTCTCATTTACAACAAAAGCATATAGAGAGCTAAGCATAATTACACTCTGTAGAATTTTCATTATCATTATCATCTTAGCATTCAACATTTTAGTACTTGCATTTTAGTATTAAGTAGTTTAATCATGGCATTGCCATTAGCAACATCTTAATTACTATAGTTGCATCACTTCATCTTCATTATCAAAATCATAGCAACATCATTATCTTTTTAAATCATCTACAACTAGTTTAGCAATCATGTAGTGTAGGAAATATTTCTTGCATTTCCAACATATCTCATTCTTTAGGTTGTCATTTGGAAAGTCATGTGCACAAACAATCTAAGAGAAAAATGACTTAAAGAATCCTTTGGAGATAGAGGACAATGAGACACCATTGGGGAGTTTGTTGTTTTGATTTGATTACCATTTGAATTCCTTGATATAATGTTTGATTGGTGTGTTGCATAGATTCTAATTGCTTATTCATGATCCATTTTATATAGCACACAGAAATTGGCACCCATCGTGGGGCCTAGCCTCATTTTTTAACATTTTCTGGCAAGTTTTTGTCAATAGGTTTGATCGTGAATCTCGATGTAGTGCACCCATGGATTCTTTCAATGCATAGGTGGTGACTTTTGGTGCATCTAGGCACTGTTATAGTGCATACGTGACATCTTTCTATGCATCTTCCTCTTCTTTCAACACATCTACAGGATTTGGTTTCCCTTTTGTGTTTTCCATAATAGAGTCTAGAGTCTATTTAATAGCACATACATTGAATCTTTTAATGCATATGGTCTTTGTTTTAGCGCATACACTCTTTATTTACATGAATTCAAAATTATGGGAATTGATCTATTTCTTTCTATTTTGTAGGTGCTCTATACGCTGTCAAAGACATTATCTGAAACTACTAATGGTATTTGTAGGGACTGGAGTTATTTTTCCTTTGATTAAATTAGGCATCTAGTTTAATTACAAGTTTAATGAACACCATGTATATTATGTTTGTAAAGTGATAGGCCTATGCTCTCCCCTTCATTGGGTGACCAGAATTCCAGACTCACTCTTTCATTTTATTGCAATAGCACCTTTAGAAGGCCCGCCATCATGGGAAAAAGTACTCACCCTACAATAATGACCTACATGGGAACGACTAAAGCCAAGTATTTCAACCCACTATAATAAAACGTGATTGTGATGAAAATAACATTCAATGGTAGTGTGAATTGATAACCATCCCAAAATCCTTTGTTCTAAAGGTTGGGAGGTCTCCTAAGGGATTTTATCATTTGTCACACCAAACAGAAACCCTTACTAAGAACTTTAAGTGTAGTAGCTAGCCAAGTCAGTTCCTGAACATTATAATATTCATTATGCAAGGGGAGGGAAGAATCTTCCCCCAAGATACTCACCATATAACTACCAAGGATTACTAGCCAAAAGTGGAGGATTTGATTTTGGTTAAGACCTGGAAAAGGAAAAAACATGAATGCCCTCTAGGGGGTGACACGATTGTGTGAGCTGACATAGTTCTAAGATGTGCGTTGTGATGTTATTAATGATCCTTGACATTAGAAGATTCTGACTGATCTGTTTGCTATTGTTCAATACTAGTGGAAATCAAAGGGATCAAACTAGATCCTAGAACATACACTTAATGTTTAGATCATAGGATGAAACAACTATTTTACTACTTGCTTCTATGTTTGAAATCATTATTTAGAAGATCACCCAATTTAAAAAGACCCAATTCATTGATTTAAAAATAAGAAAACCAGACAAACTTCTAAAAACAGTGACCATTTCTAGTTTAGTGCACAAACTTCCTATTCCAACACATTGAGTTCATAGTCTGGCGCATCTAGGTTTTGTTCTGGCACATTCACCACATCTTTCAGCGCATATAGGGTTTGTTTTAGTACATTTTCCCTCATCTTTCAACGCATCAACTTCCTGTTTTAGCGCATTTAACTTGCAGTCTAGCATATAAGCTTTATGTTCTAGCACATTTGCCTCATAAATCAATGCATATAAGGTTTGTTCTAGTGCATTCACAACATCTTCTAGCGGATATAAGTTCTATTCTAGCATATTTGCCTCATCTTTTAGAGCATAATTTTCTTGTTTTGGCACATCTAGCTGATAGTCTAGCGCATCCAAGCTCTGTTCTGGTGCATTTGTCCCATCTTTTAGCACATCTACAACTTGTTTTAGCGCATCCATCTAATTCACAAATAGAGAGCTAAATTGACCTTTTATCTGACAATTAGAATCACATTTAGGGATCCTTTCTAGAACAAAGATTATTCCTCATTACAACATTAGTTTAAACTTGAAGAAACTAGCCTTTGCAAGTGAAATTCCTTTAACTAAACTTGGATCAAACATATTAAAGTTCCTAATCATCAAATCTCATCTCTGATTGTTAGCTAAGTTTCATCATCAGGATCTATCATCCTTCATCATAAAACAAACGTTGCACATCAAATTTTAACCATAGTCTCATCAATAGGATCCATCATCCTATTTGACTTGGGTATTTCATTGGCACTCCCAAACAAAGATCTAAGTATAGAAAACCTTTAACACTTGCATGCCCATTTTAACAAGATCTCAAAAACAAAAACTCAAAGAGAAAGAAATTGAAACCCAAACTACCATGGCAAAAGGGGAAGAAAACCCCTTTCATAGATTTCATCAACTTGAAACAAATGAGATAACTGATGAGGAAATTCAACAAGCTCAACAAGACCCTAAATTTCACAAGCTCATGGATAAAATTCTAGAAAAATAGGTAAAGAAATACTTTTTGATGTTGGAAAACCAAGGTGTGAAACTACCCAATGATGTAAGCCAATTGAAAGGATCCCCAAGAAAACAGAAGCTGACTCACGAAACATAGATCCAATGAATGCTTTAACTCAACAAATCCAAAATCTTCAATAACAAATCCAAGACATGCAAAGAGGAACAAACAAGAGATATTTGTTGCAAGACATCTGTCCTTATCCCTTTGACAAAAATATGAATATGATACCTTTCTCGCCAAACTGTGATCTTCCAAGATATGACAAATACAATGGAAAATTTGATCCTCAAGATCATGTAAGAGAATTTTGCACCATGAGTTTGGAATTTTCACATGAAGAAACCTATTTGATGAAATTATTTCCATGGAGTTTGGGTGGTCAATGCATGGAATGGTTTTCAAAACTCCCACCAGGTATTAGATCATTTGAAGAGTTGGTAAATAATTTTATCACCCAATGTTCATACAAAATTCAACATGAAATAACCATGAAAGATCTTTGTAACACAAAACAGAAAAATGGTGAGTCATTTCTCACATTTCTACAAAGATGGAGACAATTATTTGCTATATATTCCTGTCCTATACTTGAGAAAGAAAAGATGGGGATTTTTATTGAAAATATTAACAATGAGATGAGTTATAGACTCCAATTGCAATTTCCACCCAACTTTGAAAAAATTATTGAAAATGGACTTAAGATTGAGGAATCCTTGGTTAAAATAGGAGTGTTAAAAATCTATAATGAAGGACCAAACTCAACAAACTCTTCTAATCATCATAACAACAATGAAAAATCAAAATTTTGGACAAGAAATAAAAATGCTGGTAATGATGGTGCAGCTAATACACATAACACAAAAAAAGTCTTCAATTTGTTAGGTATTACACCCAAAAACAATCAAAACAACAATGAATCTAAACTAGAATCAACACTATATCGAACACCATCAAATCATAGAAAATTTACACCTTTGGGGTAGTCACTTGAATCGACATTAAAAGAACTTCTTGCAAATAAACTCATAACATTAATAGAGGAACGAGATTTCAAACCATGAGTGAAACCATCATGGTGGAATGATGCATATTACTGTGATTTTTATAGAAACAAAGGTCATAAAACAAATGATTGTATGCAGATAAAATGTTTGGTGCAAGACTTAATAGACAAACATGAAATATTGATAGAAGGACCTCAAACAAATGTTGATCATGGAGCATTTAAAAATCCTCTACCCAACTATAAAAAAGGGGAATCTTCTTCAACAAACACCAAAGGGAAAAATGTGAATTATGTTTATGATACTACAATCCTTCACATTGCTAAAGCTGATAATCAAGTTAATGAAATCAAAATTGAGCATAAACAAGACATTGCTACAACTGATAATCAAATCAACATCATCAAAATCAACAATAAACAAGACAACCTACCAGTTAATGTGACCACAAGAGCACAAACCAAGTTTGTATTGAAAGGAAATACATCTAAAATACCTGTTGCCCCTTCAAATCAATTCAATATAGTAGACCAATTGCAAAAGATTCTAGCATAGATATCGATACTAGAACTTCTTAAAATTTCACCAGCCCATAAGGAAATTCTAGAAAAGGCTTTGGTGGATGCCACAGTACCAACTAATTTGGAAATTTTTCAATTCCAGGCCATGGTGGGATATTTGACCGCACCCCATTGTTTATCATTCTCAGAAAATGATGATGCATCACTCACTCATCCACATAACGCTCCACTCCATATTGAGGTTTTAATCCATAAACATCAAGTCAAACACATT
Source organism: Sequoia sempervirens (assembly GCA_007258455.2). Taxonomy (NCBI): domain Eukaryota; kingdom Viridiplantae; phylum Streptophyta; class Pinopsida; order Cupressales; family Cupressaceae; genus Sequoia; species Sequoia sempervirens. Next base: position 85,159 of record VDFB02150427.1, on the reverse strand, counting down.
TTAATAGATGGAGGAGCTGGTCTAAATATCTACACTTTAAAGCTTATTCGTGCATTGGGATATTCAAAAAATGCAATAGATTCCAAAAGAAAGATCACCACAAAATCTTATGATGATGAAGAAAGATCCTCTCAAGGATTGATAGTATTGCCAATTCAAGTGGGACCAGTTGTAAAAGATATACTTTTTCAGGTGTTGGACAAAGATTTGACTTACAACATACTCTTGAGTCAACCTTGGATCCATGAAATGCAAGCAGTGCCATCAACATACCATCAATGCTTGAAGTTCCCTTACAATGGACAAGAGATTACAATTTCAGCAGATTCTAATAATCCTCAATACTGCAACACTCTCAAGACAATCCAAGATGTTTTTGTACCACACAACAGAGAAGCTCTCACTTCTATTTCATCAAGCGATGAAAGCCAACTCAATTCTTTGTCAAATCAGTCTAAGAAAAAGGTTCTGTCGAAAGATAAAGGTATTGGTGATCCCATTTCCTCAAGTAATGAAAGCCAACTAAATTCCTTGTCAAAACAGTTTGAGAAAAGATTCAATTGAAATATAAAGGAATAGGTGAGTATTCAATTGAGTAGTCCTTATGTCTCTCACAACTGCTACCTTCTCCAAAATCATGTGGATAGCCATCAACATCTAGACAACAATCTTCACAACCCACCATCCTCTTTGATGGTACATTTGTAAAAGCAAGAACTCTAGTTGATGAATCTGAGGACAAAGGAATTCTAAATTGGCTTTATAAAGATGAAGACGAATGCACAACTTCCAATATACCTACAGAGAAATATGGTAAAGGATTCACAATCTTAGATAAGATGGGATATGAAGGAAAAGGTCCTATTGGCAAATGAAAAGAAGGCATTGTGAAACCAATTTAGCCTATCACAATCAATGCAAAAGACAAGATAGGATTAGGATACAAAGAAGTGACAAAAGAAGAAACCACTCAATAGATTTGTAAGTGAATCCTCCAATTGCAAGCTAGTTCTGAAAAAAACTCAAAAGAATATGAATGGGATTCACTATCTGAAGGTATCTTTTGAAGAAAAATAAATTGATGTGATAAAGAGGTATGCACCCATGCATATGGAGGGACAAAGTTCAAGGTCTAGACCACTTGAATTTGGATCAGTACATATTGATGACTCTAGTGAGGACGATCAGACATCAAGCGAGATAGATCATTCAGAAGAGAGTAACATTGTAGACCTTGACATTGCTATCAAATAATTTGAAAATGTTTCCATCATTACCCTTATCACCTTTGACCTTGACCAATCTAATGATTCCTTACCTTTGATACATCCCAAAATTATTGACTGGGAAAAACCGAGCCTCTTGACATCCCTATCTTTTCAAATGATGATGCCATTGTCAAATTCCTTTGTTCTGAAAGTCCAAAAATAAGTTTCACCAATGAATTTCATAATGAAACTTCCAACCAGGGGAGTTCCAAATCTCTTAGCTCCAAAATAAAGAATACGAAAAAATTGATCTAATGGTGAAAACCATACAATGGCAGTATTAGATCATGAAAACGTAAAAATAAAGGGCATATCCAATAGTGAAAACCTCTCTGAGGCATTGAAGGATGAGAGATTTGACACTCTTCCTGAGCATTATCATGAAAGATCTTCAGTATTGGTTGAGCCTACACAATCCATAAACATCAGTACAACGGAAATGACAAAGACTCTACACCTAGCAACATCAATGATAGAGGAAGAAAAGATAAATTTCACCAAATTCTTTGAAGAAAGACATAAATTTTGCTTGGTCCTATGCTGACATGCTAGGAATAGATCTGGATCTAATAATGCATTATTTATCCCTACCACCTGGATTGAAGCCAGTACAATAGAAATTGAGAAAAATGCATCCACACAACACCCTACTGGTGAAAGTAGAATTAAAAAAATTATTAGATGTAGGGTTCATCCAACCAATCGACTATGCAAAATGGATTTAAAACATTATACCAGTCTCTAAACTAGAAAAAAACATCAGAATATGCATAGATTTTAGGGATCTTAACAAGGCTTGTTTGAAGGATGACTTTCCTCTGCCCAATATAGATATCATTGTGGATTTAACAACAAGACACACTATGCTATCACTCATGGATGGCTTTTCAAGTTATAATCAGATAAAAATTGCACCAGAAGACCAAGACAAAACAAATTTCACATGCCCATGGGGTACATTTTGTTGGAATGTCATGCCTTTTGGATTAAAGAATGTAGGAGCCACCTATCAATGTGTAATGACAACAATATTTCATGACATGATGCACACATTCATGGAGGACTATGTGGATGACCTGCTAGCAAAATCATTCACTAGGGAAGGACATCTGGAAATCTTGGATAAAATCTTCACTTGATTGGAAAGGTTCAATGTGCAATTAAACCCAAAAAAGTGTGTGTTTGGAGTAACATCAACAAAACTCTTAGGATACATAGTCTCAACTAAAGGCATTGTAGTAGATCCAACAAAAGTCAAAGCAATCATGGAAATGCCACCTAAGAACATTATCCAACTAAGATCTCTACAAGGAAGATTCCAATCCATTAGAAAATTCATTGTGCAACTAACGAACAACAGTCATCCCTTTCCTCATTTATTACACAAGAATGTTTCTTTTAGATGGGATGAAAAATTTGAAGTTTCCTTTAATCAATTGAAACAATATCTAATGACTCCACCAATATTGGTACCATCGATAGTGAGAAAACCTCTTCTACTCTACATAGCAACTACTAAGGTATCTTTGGGAGCTTTTCTAGCACAAGAAGACTCTATAGGAAAGGAAAGGGCTATCTACTACATCAACAAAACACTGAATGGCTATGAAATTAACTACACATTCATTGAAAAAGCTTGTTTGGTAGTGGTGTTTGCTACTTAACAATTGTGACACTATATGTTAACACATACCATCAGACTAATAGCCAAGATAGATCCATTAAAATGTCTACTCAACAAAGCCACTCTAACAGGAAGATTAGCAAAGTGGGTGATGATATTGAGTGAATTTGACATTCGGTATGTGGATAGAAGAGAAATCAAGGGCCAAGCAATATCAGATCAGTTAGCTAAAGCACCATTGTAAGATGATCATCCTATGCACATTGAATTTCTAGATGCAGATGTCCTCACAATGACATCACAACATTGGATATTATACTTTAATGGGTCTTACACTCAACATGGATCGGGTGTTGGAATCCTATTTGTTACTCCTCAAGGACACACTATCCCAAAATATTACAGGTTGATGTTCCCTTGCACAAACAACATGGAGAAATATGAAACACTAATCATTGGGATCAAGGTAGCAGTGGAATGGAAAATCATAGAATAACAGGTTTATGGAGATTCTCAATTAGTCATCAATCAGGTTAATAATGATTATCAAACAAAAGATGAAAAGTTGATGCCATACAAAAGAATGGTAAATGAATTCAAAAAATACTTTGTTGAGATCAAGTTTGAACAAATTCCAAGAGTCGACAACAAAGTTGTTGATTCCATGGAAACCATTGCTTCTCTTCTACAAATACCAAAAAATAAAGTCGTTATGAATTCATGGTGGAACAATTGTTTAATCCCACATATGAAAATATTGAATCCCAAGTCATGTGCCATCTAGTTGATGTTGATTCTTCAATCTATGGGAAGATTTATACCTATCTAAGAGATGATACCCTTCCACCTTATCTATCCCAGAACCAAAAACACAACTTTATCTGTCAAGCAACTCAACACACCCTGATAGTTGATACACTTTATCGATGAGGTCTCGATGGTACTCTCCTTCGATGTCTTGAACATGACTAATCTGAAACCACTTTACGAGAAGTTCATGAAGGTATTTTTGGTTCTCATTCAAGTGGTCTTACTCTTGCTAAGAAACTCCTACGCTTGGGATATTATTGGTTGAACATGGAGAAAGAATCTTTTCAATTTGTTAAGTGTAAGAAGTGTCAAGTCCATGGAAATATCATACATGCACTAGTGTAGGAGTTGCAACCATTCACATCAACCTAGCCTTTCTTTCAATGGGGACTTGATCTTGTGGGTAAGATTCATCCATCTTCCTCTAATGGACATAAATTCATAATCACAACCACTGAGTATTTCACAAAGTGGATTGAAGCCATCCCATTAACCACCATCACTGGTAAACAAATTTCCTCCTTTATCCTGAACTACATTGTCTATCGGTATGGCATCCCTAGCTCCATTGTCACTAATAATGGTAGACCCTTCAAAAACTAAGATGTACAAGAAATTTAAAAAAAAATCCACATCTAACACCACTTTTCCACACCCTATTACCCTCAAGGGAATGGCCAAGCAGAAGCCTCAAATAAGACCATTTTGAAAATCGTGAAGAAAATTGTCAACAAGGTTGGATGTGACTGGCATGTTCAATTAAACCATGCTTTGTGGGCATACCATACTAGCATTCACACCCCAACATGAGCCACACCATATGCTCTTATGTATGGATTATAAGCCATCTTACCTATTAAAGTTGAGTTACCTTCACTCTAGGCATCATTGAAAGGAATCATTTTAGAGGAAGACTATAGGGTATCCAGACTATAGGAGTTGGAATTGTTAGATGAACATCATCGGCATGTTATTGATCATCTCAAAGATTATCAACAAAGAATTTCAATGAGCTATAATCATAAGGTAAGACTGAGAACATTTCAGGTTGGCGATTTGGTCCTAAAAGAGAATCCTCACAATCAACAAGATCGGGAAAAGAAGGGAAAATTTGAACCTAATTGGCTAGGTCCTTTTGTCATCGTATCAGTAAATGGATCTGGAGCCTATTAGTTATCTACACCTAAAGGGGACCTATTTGAAGAACCTATCAACAACATCCATCTCAAGAAGTTTTATACATAACTCATCTCGTGCATAGTTTAAAAAGTTGAAAAATAAAAAAAAAAAGGTTAAAAAGCTGAAAAATCCAAAAAAAAGTAAAACGCTGAAAAATCCAAAAAATTAAAAAAGTTGAAAAATCCAAAAAATCAAAAAGTTGAAAAATCCAAAAAGCAAAAAAAGATAAAAATCCAAAAAAAAGTAAAAAAAATAAATACAAACAAAGTGAAAAATAAAAAAAAATTGTTACCTTGATGAAAACCTGGCAAATAGGCATCTTGGTGACAACAAAATCATAAAATAAAAAAAAGTGCAATAAAAATAGGTAGTGAAAACCTGACAAAAGGTGCTATTTGTGATAGATTAGCTTTTCCATCTATTGGAACGTGTGTCAGTCATCTACTTTTTGCCATCATTATGCCTGACCTTCAAAAAAGCCTCATGTACATATCTGGGCATCGTAGTCATGTTTCACCTTGGCTTGGTGATCATTGTGCATATTCACAATAAATGGTTGGTTCTCACTAGGTGCAAAATATTGAACTCACTAGGGGCAACTTGATTTGAGCTTAAAACAACAGAAAAAAAACAGTCAGACAACATAACAAACATAACAATCACAACAAAATTCAACATTGAACATCAATCACAATCTTTCAAAAAACCAACCATCCAAATCAATAGCCAAATCAGTCAAAACAAATCTAATTAGATGATGTTCTTCTAAATCATGATTTAATCACTTTAGCATGAATGTTCAACTGTTGTATTTTGATTGTTGTTATCATTTCTCTGGAGCAACTTGAGGATGTCATGAACTAGAGAAGCTATGATGGAGTATGATATTTTCTTTGTCTGTTGTCTGTGAGTTGATCATTACTACTATGTAAATCTGTCACAGGGCGTGCTCTACAAAGTATCATTGATGACATTCCAGATTTTCATAGGAAAAGGATTGAATCTTATCTATTTTATGCAAGCTATACTCAAGTCATCTTAGTTCAATTATGCCTAATTGCTTGTGCTACCTTGCAATATCAAAAATCAATGGAAGTTGTACTTAGGTCATCATGGTCTAATTATACCATCGATGTTTGTACTAAATTTCAACATATTAAAAGCTCAATGATGATACCAAGCAAAATAAAATTGGCTGACAAGATGACAACATTGCATATTTAGATTTGCATGGTTAAGACAGATTGCATCCATATTAGTTTTGCATCTGCATTGTAGATTTTCCAAGGCTGGCTAATTTCAAAATGATTTTATCTCTCTCATTCAAGGATTGAGTACATTTGACATGAACAAAAAAAAGGGGGATCATTCACATGTAGTTGCATTATCATTATCATATCATACATACATTAGAAGGTATTATCATAGGTCATCCATCCATGCATTAGATCATATATTTGCATTAGAAAAATACAAAAACTAAAGTGCATCACATCTTAGTTACATGATCAAATCCATCTCATATATCATAAAGCATCATCCATAAAGCCATATAGAGTCATAATCCATGCATCATCATTTCACCATACACAACCATACACACCCATGGCATAATCATATAAAAAATCGCATAGCATATAGAGTGGAAATCAAATGCATTCACCATACGCATTCATCATAAAAGCATATAGACAACATATAGATCAATAGCATCTCTTGCATCTCATATAATCTCAAAATAATCAATGTCAAGTGTACAATGATATCACAAAACATGGAGAGATTCATCAATAACATGGAAAAAAATCATAAAGTATCTTACTAACTAAATGTATACATCCAGTCTCAATATATCAAATGTGAGCACAAGGCTATGTGTTGCTCTCCCCAGATAATGTAGACCTCGTTGTGCTTGTTCCTACACCACCATATGGACCTGCACTTGGATTCCTGTCTGATCGATCTCTGGGAGGTGGCCCAATCACACCCCTACTTGTAGTCCGAGAATGACTCCAACCTGATTTGGCACTGATAGATTGTGCATAGCTAGGGGCACGCCACTCTGCACTGTCTCAAAGTATCGTAGCCTACAGTACTGTGCCTCACTAGTTGAATTTCGAACATCTCTTAGCATATCCCCTGTAGTGGTCCCCTCGGAAACTCTCTATAACTATTGGATGTTGTGGTTGTGTTGTTGATACATGGTTGTCAGTGATGTCAACACTATTAGAATTGATGTATTGAAGGTTGTATATGTTGAGGATATTGAGAAAATTGTTAAAGAAAGAGTTGTAGGTTTCCAGTGGAATAGTGAAGGTCATGAAGGTGTCTTGCTCAGTATGTTGATGATCAATCATTGTGGACCAAAGGGTTTATTGCTGAGAGTATCTAGCTTATCCACTAGAAGTTTCAAAGGTTCGCATGAAGTTTTGATCATGTTATGAACAGCCGTGTTTTGACATTTTTTCTGTGGTTTTAGTTAGTATTCTTGAGTGAAGTTTATGTGATTCTAGAAATTTTAGTTGTTGTGGATGTTTCTTTGTTGCTTCTTATTGCTTGTGGATGCTTCTAGATCATTCTCTATCTTTGTTGCATGTCTGTATTGATTGGTGTGCCTGTGGTCGAAGATTTTTCTCATGTGTGTTCGGGTTTTCATGTTCTTGGCCAACATAGTGGTTATAACATGTTGTGGATCCTTGGAGATTAAAATTTGAATGTTTGGCACACTCGAGGATGTTGTTTTGGGCCACAACATAATATTGGCTGATGGTGTTTGATTCACATTGAAAATTTATTTGTAAATTTGGGCTGACATTGAAAATATGTTTTATATTTTGGTCGATGAAGTTGTTGATGTAAATCCATGTTGCGGATATATAAGAACAGATGTTTGTGCGAAGTTATGCATGCATGTAGTGTGAAGAAGTGTCAAAGAAAGTGCAAGTGTGTAAATAGTGATCTAATCATTCATTTTCAAAGAAAAGTGTGAAGAAGTTTGAGCGAAGTGTGAAGGAGTATTTCTATGCTTAATCGGAACTATAATCAGGCTTTTGTACAAGCTATTTTCTCGTTTCATACCCTACAGATCTAATCCGTATTTTTGTAAGACAGTGTGTCTTCTTTGGGCAGTGATCCCTCTTGTATTTGAGTAGTGAGCTCTAGGCAGTGTGCCTGAATGCATGTGCATTCCCATTATTCTTCTCTATACTTTTAACAAGGTATAATATTGTGGACTAACATACACCATGGTTTTTCCCCTAACAAGGTTTCCATGTAAAAAATCTTGGTGTTTTATGTATTCCTGATGTGTTGATTATTTATGGTTTATTGTCCATGCATCAGATTTGAGATTAAGTTAAGTTTGAAAATTTTAAATAATCTATGACAACTGATTCACCCCCCTCTCAGTTGTATATCCTTGTTTTTTCAACAATTGGTATCAGAGCAGGTTCCTCTAAAAAAGTTTAAAAGCTTGAGGTGATCCAAGATGGCATCATACAAGAAGGACAACCCTAAATTTGATAGAACAGACTACTCTCTATGGAAAGCTAGAATGGAGTGTCATTTGAGGTGTATTGGTGAACCCTTCTGGAATATTACAAAGAACATATATGTTATTCTTGAGAATGGTCCTTCCACTCCTGATGAGGTTAAAGAGGCTAAGATTAACATTAGGGCTATTGAAGCTTTGTTGAGTCGTCTGACAAATTTGAAAATGACAAATGTGATAGGTCTGAAGACAACTCATGAGATTTGGGCGAAGCTGGAGACTTTGTATGAAGGATATGTACATGTGAAGGTCGCTAAGCTACAGAGTTTGAAAGGAAAGTATGAAAATATTTCTTCTTTTATGCAAAGAGTAAATGAGCTTGTGATGGGTATAAGATGTGTCGGTGGTACCCTGGAAGAACAAGAAATTGTAGCTAAAGTGCTCAGACCATTGCCTCCCTCTTACAAGTCAAAGGCTCATTCTATTGAAGAGTTCAAATTATTAAAAAAATTGACAAGGGATATGTTGATTGGTAAACTTGTTGCTTTTGAGTTGAGTGAATTTGGTGATTCTACCCCTAAGCTTGAATCTGCATTTAAGGCTTTTGTATTCAGAAGAAACAATCAAAGATATGATCCAGGAGAGTGTTCAAGAAAGACATTCAAGTATGAGGAAGAGATGAAACAACTAGAACATGAAGAAAGAGAGGTTGGAGAGCTAGAAGCATTGATTGTGAAGAAAGAAAGCAAAGGACAAGGTAAGTATAAAGGAAATTTTCCTATTAAATGTTTCTCTTGCAGTAAAATAGGTCATTTTGCTTCAAGGTGTCCTAAAAGAGTTCCTAGGTCTAAACCTAACAAACCTAAATTTCAAAAGAAGTGTTATTTTGCTGAAGGTGTGACTAATGAAGAATCTGATAAAGAAAATGGAAATGAAGATGAATGGGTTTTCATTGCTATCAAGGAAAATCGTCTAGTGGCTACTGAATCTACTAAAGTTGAGAAATCTCTTGCAACCCGAATTGAAGAAAAGGATGAGTGGGTTATTGACAGTAGATGCTCACATCATATGACTGGTGACAAAAGCAAAGTTGTAAGTCTAGAGAAATATGATGGTGGGGTTGAAAGATTCAAAGATACAATGTTGGTGTGATTCATGGTAGAGGATCTATTTGTCTTGGTGGTAAACATAACACTAATGATGTCCATTAAGTTGAAGGCTTAAAACATAACCTATTGAGTGTTGGACAGATGGTGGACAAGGGTTATGATCTTCAGTTCAAAGATGGAAGATGCAAGATACTTGGAAGTTCTGGAAATATGATTGCTTCTGGTACAAAGACAAGAGGTAATATTTTTCACCTAAGTGTTGGTAATGTAAGTTGTTTAATTGCTCAAGTAGATGAAAGCTGGTTATGGCATATGAGGTTGTGTCATGTGAATTTTGATAATATTGTCAAGGTAAGCTCCACTCAAGTAGTAAGAGATCTACCTAAGCTAGTGAAGCCTACTAATAAAATATGAAAGGGATGTCAGATGGGTAAACAGACTAGAGTTTCTTTTCAGAGTAAAAAGCATCATTCTAATGGAGTAATAGAGTTGGTGCATACTAATATGTGTGGTCCCTCTAGAATCAAAAGTCTACAAGGAGAAAGGTATTTTATGCTGCTTATTGATGATTACTCTAGGATGATATGGGTTGCATTCTTAAGAGAAAAATGTGAAGATTTAGAGAAGTTCAAAATTTTCAAAGCTATGGTAGAGAATGAGACATGTTTGCAGATAAAATGCTGAAGGTCAGAAAGAGATGGTGAGTTCACCTCCAAGGAGTTCAATTCTTTCTATGAAGAGCATAGAATCAAAAGATAGTTATCTTATCCCCAAACCCCTCAACAAAATGGAGTTGTAGAGAGAAAGAACAAAACAATTATGGATGCTACTAAAACAATGATGATTGAAGGAAATGTGCCTCACATCTATTGGAGAGAAGTTGTAAACACTACTATGTGCACTCATAAATTGGGTAAATGTTAATGGTATTTCTAGTAAGACTCCTTTTGAGCTATGGTTTGGTTATAAGCCTACTATTAAATATTTCAACATTTTTGGAAGCAAGTGCTACATTAAGAGAGATGAGCACATAGGAAAGTTTGATGCAAGGAGCAATGAAGGAATCTTTCTAGGTTACTCTACTAAAATCAAGGCTTACTAGTGCTATAATAGAAGATTGATAAAAATGGTTGAAAGTGCAAATGTTAGAGTCGATGAGGACTCTTCTAGATCATATAGATACTGTGGATATGATTCAGATGAATAGCAAGATAGTTCAAACAAAGGGAAGAATGCTTAGACATAGAATCAAGTTTAAATTGTTCTAATAAATCAAGTCAGGAAGGAGAGACAAGTGGAAGTGTAGAAGAAAGAACAGAAGAACCAAAAGTGCGAGTGAATCCTAAAACTTTGAGGAATGTGAGATTGAATCATTCAGAGAATCAAATTATAAGAGACAAGAATAAAGGTGTGCAAAATAGAAGAAGGATTGCAGAAGAGTATTGCCTAATTTCCAAAACTAGGCCTAAAAATGTCAATGAAGCTTGCAATGATGAATACTAGATGGAAGCTATGAAGGAAGAACTAATGCATATTGAAAAGAATGATACATGGATTCTTGTTCCCAGACCTAAAGATAAAAATGTGATTGGTACTAAATGGGTCTTTCGAAATAAGCTAAATGAACAAGGTGAAGTGGTCCAGAATAAAGCAAGACTGGTATGTAAAGGGTATTCACAAATGGAAGGTATTGATTTTGAAGAAACCTTTGCCCCTGTTTCCAGAATTGAAGTTGTAAGATTATTTCTTGCTTATGCTACATATAAGAACTATAAAGTTTATCAAATGGATGTGAAGTCAACTTTTCTAAATGGTGAGTTAGAAGAAGAAGAATATGTTGAACTGTCAGATGGATTTAAACTGATTGACAAGAAATACATGGTTTGCTGATTGAAGAAAGCTCTGTATGGGCTCAAGCAAGCTCCTAGAGCCTGGTATGCTAGACTGGATAAATACTTACTAAAGCTTGGATTCAATAAAGGTACTGCTGACAACAACTTGTATTTTAAGTTGGATAATGATAAATAGTTGATTATTCAAGTCTTTGTTGATGACATTATTTTTGGAGGAGATGATGATTTATGTATGAATTTTGTTGATGAAATGAAAAGTGAGTTTAAAATGAGTATGATTGGAGAGATGATGTTCTTTCTAGGATTGCAAGTCACTCAGTTAGACAATTGGATTTTCATATCTCAGTCCAAATATGTCAGAGAGTTACTGAAGAAGTTTGGCATGGAAGACTCAAAGCCAGTTGGTACACCCATGGTAACCAGATTCAAGTTAACACAAAATGATGATTCTCCTAAGGAAAATCAAACAATATACAGGTCAATGATTGGCATATTTCTCTCCTTAACTTAGACTAGAGAAGACACCATGAATGTTATGTGTATGGTTGCTAGATTTCAGGCTGATCCAAAAGAATCTCATGTGACTGTTGTAAAGAGAATTTTCAGAAATCTAAAAGGAACAATTGATTTTGGGCTTTGGTATCCTAAAGATGATGATCTTACCTTGAGTGCATATACTGATGTGGATTGGGTAGGAGATGTAGATGACAGGAAAATTACTAGTGGTGGTTCCTTCTTCCTAGGGAAGAAGCTGGTGTCTTGGTTGAGAAAAAAGCAGAATTCCATTTCCCTATCTATTGTTGAGGCAGATTATATTGCTACTGCAAATAATTGTACTCAAGTGATGTGGATGAAACAAATGCTGAAATATATTAGAGTAGTATATGATGAGCCTATTGCCATATATTGTGACAACTCAAGTACAATAAACATATCAAAGAATCTAGTGCTACACTCTAAGACTAAGCACATATCAATCAAGTTTCACTTTTTTGAGGGAGAAAGTGAGTGAGAAAGAAGTCATATTAGAGTATGTGCCTACCAAAGAACAGATTGTAGACATTTTCACCAAGTCGATGCCAAAGGATTCTTTTTTAGTATCTTAAGGGATGTTAGGGGTGATTACCCCTCCTGATATGAACTAGAGATGAATTTACTTGCATCAATTTGTATGCTTCTAAGCTATATTCTGATCTAGATTGTTGTTTATGTGGCTAATACTCAGGGGGAGTAGTTAGATGTGCAGATATGTGGTTCAAAGCTTGTATGTGGAAATATAATGTTTATCTTTTCCATTGATGTCAAAGGGGGAGAAGAGTCATGTGAAAAACTATGAATTATTTGGGGAGAAGAGCCTTGTGGGGTGAAGATCATGTAGAAGAAGTTGAGGAGAAGAGTCAGAATCTAAGGGGGGGGTAAGTGTTTTTCACATCATGTGTTGCCATCAATGCCAAAGGGGGAGATTGTTGGATGTTGTGGTTGTGTTTTTGATATGTGGTTGTCATTGATGTCAACACTATTAGCATTGATGTATTGAAGGTTGTATATGTTGAGGATATTAAGAAAATTGTTAAAGAAAGAGTTGCAGGTTGCCAATGGAACAGTGAAGGTCATGAAGGTGTCTTGCTCAGTACATTGATGATCAATCATTGTGGACTAAAGTTTTTATTTCTGAGAGTATGTAGTTTATCCACTGGAAGTTTCAGAGGTCCACATGAAGTTTTGATCCTATTATGAACAGTTGTGTTTTGACAATTCTTTTGTGGTTTAAGTTAGTGTTCCTGAGTGAAGTTTATGTGATTCTAGAAATTTCAGTTGTTGTGAATGTTTCTCTATTGGTTATTTTTTCTTGTGGATGCTTCTAAATCATTCTCTATCTTTGTTGCATGTCTGCGTTGATTGGTGTGCTCGTGGTCGAAGATTTTTCTCATGTGTGTTCAAGTTTTCATGTTCTTGGCTGACATAGTGGTTGTAATGTGTTGTGGATCCTTGGAGATTTAAATTTTGAATGTTTGGCACACTCAAGGATTTTTTTTTGGGCCACAACATAATATTGGCTGATGGTGTTTGATTCGCATTGAAAATTTATTTGTAAATTTTGGCCGACATTGAAAATATGTTTTATATTTTGGCTGATGAAGTTGTTGATGTAAATCCTTATTGCAGATATATAAGAGAAGATGTTAGTGCAAAGTTATGCATGCGTGTGGTGTGAAGAAGTTATAGAGAAAGTGCAAGTGTGTGAATAGTGATCTAATCATTCCATTGCAGAGTAGAGTATGAAGAAGTTTGAGCGAAGTGTGAAGGAGTATTTATGTGCTTAACCGAAACTGTAATCGGGCTTTTGTAGAAGCTATTTTCTTAGTTCATACCCTATGGATCTAATTTGTATTTCTGTAAGACAATGTGTCTTCTTTGGGAAGTGAGCCCTCTTGTATTTGAGCAGTGAGATCTAGGTAGTGTGCCCAAATGCATGTTCATTCCCATTATTCTTCTCTATACTTTTAACAGGGTATAATATTGTGGACTAACATCCACTGTGGTTTTTCCCCTAACAGGGTTTCCACGTAAAAAATCTTGGTGTTTTATGTGTTCCTGATGTGTTGATTGTTTATGGTTTATTGTTCATGCATCAAATTTGAGATTAAGTTAAGTTTGAAAAGTTTAAATAATATGTGACAACTGATTCACCCCCCCTCTCAGTTGTATGTCCTTGTTTTTTCAACAATAACCTCTCAACTAAGGCCTCTGCATGCTCACATCTCTACCTCGCGACATCTCTCTGTTGTTAGAGAGGAAATATGCACTTGTGTCTGTGCTAGCTATCCCTATAAACCCTGCACATATGCCTACTTTTGATGGGAAGGCACACAAATTTGAATATGAGATGGTCCTAACTGTTGTTGTCCTGAAGGAACAATAGATCTCCTCCTCCGGGTACCTTGAAATCCAGTGTCTACCTGCCACCTACACCACTGCCACCAACCCCATCTCCACCATCTCCCCCATCTCTACCACCATCTCCATCCTCATCATCTCCCTCCTCATCATCACCATCTCCCCCGCCCCTCCTTTATCTCAATTCCTGCTCATCATCCAATGTCGATGTTGGCTCATTTGGACTGAATATCCTTAGGAAAGAACATGTGAAGAAATACTAAGAATACTCATCTATCATCACAACCTCTGTGATGTTTGGATATTAATCCCACACATGTTCCTACAATCCAAAGTGCTCCTTGCATGTTGCATCATAAGATAGAGTGGGTCCCCACTCTGGAATGTCTTGTTGTCTCCGAGCATATAAAGCAACTCCTTGGGGCATCCCCTGCACTCGGCCATACTGACAGAACACTCTCATGAATAGGAATCTCTCGATAATAAATTTTGTCTGACCAATCAAATACCTCATAGTGCAAACATACGACATCTCAATATTATCCTCAAGCCACTGCTCACAATCTAAATTTGGCTACCATGTCATGGTCTCTAGATCATCGAGAACACATCGCCAATACTCTAATTTTCCTAGCTTGTGCTGGACAACCAGACCTATGTATCCAAAAACATATGGCTGACCAACTAGACGAGCTCTATTTACCACAGGACGAGTAACAACTATATGCTCCCAAGCCTAAATATGAATTAGTGTCACCCTAGTTGATAGACTCACAACTCCAAGATATACCACCTGATGAAGATCATGATACAAATGAGCTAACATGTAGGAACCCCATGCATATTGAATCTCTTACATTATCATATCTCCAATATCCTACCCCATTCAATGGATAGTCCCTTTGACCTACGGTCAGGATATATGAAACCTCCAACGAATCCAACTAGAACAAATGGTAAGGGCTCATATGAATCAATTATCTCCTACCATGGGATATCATAACCGCTAATCCCATCGTCAACAAAAATACTCCTCAATGCCTCAGTACCTCCCTGCTCAGTCTAATCATAGATGACTAACTCACCAACCATGAGAATCCCCTATATTCGGTACACATCCTCCAGAGTAACTATCATCTCATCGGTGGCTAGATGGAAAGTGTTGTGGTCACTATGCCACCTCTCAGCTAATGTGGTCAACAGTCCCCTGTTTATCCTATACTAGGGAATATCAATCAAGGAAGACAAACCACATTTTGCAATAATATCCAAATCCACCCACACCAAATGTGGAATCATGTCTCAAGTCTTCGGGAAGTGCTCTTGAGACTGAAGAACTCTAAAATCCTCCTATAATCATCACATATCACAAATCAACATTTTATCAATCAACCTCTCAATCAATCTAATCATCTCTAATGAGATTTCGATCAAATCTCATGGAGCGTCTATCATTGACTCTCACCTATCATGAAGTCAATCATCATCTACCTATCCTTTACTCTCATCCATCATGAGGTCAATCATCATCTATTCTATCAAACATCATCCAAACAATGACTGACGTGATCATCACGCATCAAAAACAAGGGGAACAATCAACATTTTATCAATTCTGGTGTAAATGTACTAAAATAGTGCCTCTATGTGATGAAATCATAGATGTGCTAAAAAATTCCATCTATGCACCAAAACAGAGCATGAATTCAGAAAAATTCTAGATGCGCTATAACAATCAACATAGCCGCCATTTCAAAACCTCTATGCGCTAAAAAATTGAATGCGCTACATCATGGCATCTATGCGCTAAACTAGTTTATGCGCTACAACAGAGTCTCTATGCGCTATATCAGATACTCAATGCACTAAAACACAAATAACAAAATTTTAAAACATCAAAACATGTGAAAAACAAATTTAAAATTCACAAAGCGATTTCTTGAAGTACGTACTAGAGGTCCATACGTGGCGGGGCGGTTGTGTCATCAAACTCGCTCGAATTGATGAGTGTGGTATGGGATGACCATCTTGCTCAATGCTCAATCAACTCAATCACTTGTAATACAAATGAATTCAAATGAGCTCCTTTTTCACATTTTTACCTTTTAAAGGGGTAATTGGAGGGTAATTAAGTGGGATTGTTTTTATTTTTTCAAACAGGGCATCATTTAATCAATTGGTAGGACCATTCTTCATTATCAGGAGATAAATCGTCTAAACATCATACAATTTGAAAATCATCAAAAAATCATAAAAATTTCAAAAATTCAAAAAAATCCTAAAAATTCAAAATTTTCTCGATTTATCTCCCAAGGGGGCATACATGCATCATCACTTGAAAATCAACGTCTGGGGCATATCAATTTTTTTTTATTAGCACTATCAGCAAATTTTTCTTTGAAGCAATGTGTCGCAAAACACATCACTTCAAAGAGGGGCAAAATGTATACACTCAAATTTGGTTTGGAGGAATTAACTAAATACAAGTTATTTAATTAATGATCTTTAATTCTTCTACTTATAAATAAATTTAAAAATTTATTTATATGTTTCATTTTCTTTAATTCTTCCTATCTTAAATCATTTTCTTCATGTCTTAATTAAATGAACAAATGTAATTAGCTTGTTTTATTTAATTAATCTCCTCTCATTAAATTTTAATTATAAATTTGAATTTAAGCACATTTATACTAACTTCTTCCCACCTTCCACCTCATCATGTGTCTCAAGAAATTAAATATTTCTAATATTTAATTTGGAATTTATCCTCAACAATATTTTAACCAATTTGGGACACTTGGCCTTCATCTTCATTTGATTCCTCTTCACACTTGGTAGTTTGTTCTTCTAAAGGGAGCACACTCCCCTTTTCTCTCTAACCTCTTCGTCTTCAATCATTCATTCTCTAGATCAAATCCAAACTGTTGATTTCTACCACCTAAGCTCATGCCTTGGAAGATCTATAAGTAGACCCTCATTTAAAGAAAAAAACATATAGAGAACTGAGTACACTCTGCAGAATTTTCAGTAGCATTATCATCTTAGCATTGAGCATTCTAGCACTTGCATTTTAGTATTAAGTAGTTTAATCATTGCATTACCATTAGCAGCATCTTAATTACTATAGTTGCATCACATCATCTTCATTAGAAAAATCATAGCAACATCATTATCTTTGTAAATCATCTACAACTAGTTTAGCAATCATGTAGTGTAGGAAATATTTCTTGCATTTCTAAAATCTCTCATTCTTCAGGTTGTCATTTGGAAAGTCATGTGCACAAACAATCTGAGAGAAAAATGACTTAAAGAATCCTTGGAGATAGAGGACAATGAGACACCATTGGGGAGTTTGTTGTTTTGATTTGATTATCATTTGAATTCCTTGATATAATGTTTGATTGGTGTGCTGTATAGGTTCTAATTGCTTATTCACAATACATTTTATATAGCACACATTAATTTCTGCCCATTGTGGGGCCTAGCCCCATTTTTATAGAACAAGAAAATGTGACTATGCTTAATGCTATCCATTGTGAAAACTTGCAGTTAAGGTCAAGAAAAACACTCCAACAACCTACTATAGTTGAGATCCTGGACGAGCCGATTAAAGAATCTATTGAAACAACTAAGACATCTTCCACACCTTTAGAGAAAAACCTATCAAGTAATCAATACAAGACCCTTCCACAATCCTCATCTAGAACTTCCAAGTTACTTCAAAGGGAGGATGGTCAACGTCCAACTAATCTTTTAAAGAAGGAACTCACCTTGAAAGAGAAAACTCAAGCACCTTTTTCGGAGCATCTCAAACCAACTACCTTGAATAACCCTCCAGAAATGACCTTATCCACTAAAGTTGCATTGATACAAGAGATTAAATAACTTCAAATTGAGGTTCCTTTGTTACAAGTGATTAAACAAATCCCTGAACTAAACCAACTAATCAAACAATTGTGCATACAAATACTAGGAAGGAAACCAAAATGGATTAACACTATTCACATAAATGGGTATCTAGTTGACCTTCTAGCTGGAAAAACCACAGCTCCAAAATATGATGACCCAAGTAGTCCACTTATAACAATGATAATCAATGAGGTAGCAATACCTAACACACTAGTGGACCTAAGAGCAGCCATTAATGTAATGACGATCGATGTGATGGAAATGTTGGGACTCACTAATTTACATCCCACAAATACGATGTTGCAAATCGTAAATCAATCCATAGCCATTCCCAAAGTTGTCATAGAAAATGTTCTTGTTAAGGTTTATGGTTGGGAATATCCAATGGACTTGCAAATAAGCCAGTCCCTCACACCAAAAGAAAGTTATCTGATAATCCTATGAAGACTGTGGCTAGTTATAGTTGCAGCCAAGATCAACTGTATAGAGGGAGGAATGACCATTTCCCATGGTTCTAATAGAAAAAATTTATTCCTATATCCCCCCGCTAAACCTGTTGAACATAACAAAGTTTGGGTTGATGAACCAGATGGTCCCAATGAACAAGAGAATCTAGCCTCACTTGCTATGGTAGTCATTAAACAATGCGGTGACAAGTTCGAAGATGAACTAGGAAAAAATATGGAAATCTTAATATAGACTGAAGTGATGAAGAAATGTTAGACGTAGAAGAGATTCTATGGAAGCCAATTAATGTTGATCACACTAAATTTGATTACACTGACTTTATTGGGTTACCTTGTCCCCTAGATAATATCATTCCAAAAATGGATCACTTCTTTGAAGATATTTCCAGACTCCATAGAACCATACCACATAGTTTTCCTCTCAACACTTTGAATAGAGAATTTTATACTATCACCTCCAACCATCCAAGGGTCAAAACCATCATGTTATTACTAGGAAAAACTTTGAATATCAACCGTTAGTTGAAAGAGCCCAAATAGCACAAATTGTTTGATGTTTTCGTGAATAGATCTAAAGATTTTGCTTGGGATTATACAGACATGAGAGGAATACAACCAAGTTTTTGTACCCATCACATCTATATTGAGGATGTTAGACTTGTTTGTCAACCACAAGGAAGACTCAACCCTACCTTGAAAGAAATTGTTAAAATAGAGATTGAGAAACTCCTGCAAGTAGGATTCATTTATCCCATTTTTGACAACAAATGTGTTTCACCTCTGGTAGTTGTTCCAAAGAAAAATGAGAAGTGGAGAGTGTTGACTATAGGGAACTCAATAAAGCTACCCATAGAGATTACTTCCCCCTACTATTTGTAGGCCAAGTCTTGGATAATTTGGCTGGAAGGAAATATTTCTCATTCTTGGATGGATTCAATGGATATAACCAAATACAAGTAGCCATGGAAGACTAGGACAAAACAACTTTTACTTTCCCTTGGGGAACATTTGCATATCGTGTTCTTCCCCTCAGGCTATGCAATGCTCTTGCAACATTCTAGAGAGCTATCCTAGCAATATTCATTGAACTAGTGAATGACTATGTGGAAGTCTACATGGACGACTTCACTGTGTATGGGTCAACTTTTGATGAAGGTATTCAAAAATTGGAAAAAGTTTCAAAGCGATGTGAGGACCATAAACTATCCTTGAGTCACAAAAAAATCCTAATAATGGTGGAACAAGGGATAGTGTTGGGACACCACATTTCATTTGAAGGGATAAAAGTTGATTCTAAGAAAATTGAGGTTATACAACAACTTAAGACTCCAAAAAACAAAAATGACATTAGAAGTTTCTTAGGACCTGTTGGATACTAATGGAGATTCATAGAAATTTCAACAAGATTTCAGCCCCTATGTTTTCCCTCCTCCAAAAGAATGTAGATTTGTTTTGGACAGTAGAGTGTCAATCATCATTTGAGATCATTAAGGAGAAACTCATCTCTGCTCTTGTCCTACATGGACCTAATTGGAACCTTTCATTCCATATTTATGCAGATGCTTCTGATGATGCTATTGGAGTGGTTTTAGGTTAGGAAGATGAGAATGGGCCGGGGAAAGTATTCTATCTATTTCATTAGTAAGAATTTGACTCCCACTAAATGGAATCACACCACCACAAAGAAAGAATTTTTAGTTGTAGTACATGCAATCAAGAAATTTTGACATTACATCACAAGGTACAAAGTAAATATGTTCACAGACCATTCATCCATTAAGTACCTAATGAACAAACCTGTAGTAAAGGAAAGGATAATCAGGTGGTTATTGCTTCTACAAGAATTCAATGTGACCATTATTGACAAACCTAGAAAGTTCAACGTAGTTGCAAATTTCCTATCCTGGATCAAACAAGACAATGGAGATTGTGCTCCTATGCAAGATGAATTTCTAGATGAAAATCTATTTTCCATCTCCATTAAAACCCCTTGGTTTACTGACATCACCAACTACTTAGCCACTTCAGAGTTTCCACCAAATTTTACATCAAAATAAAAGAAATTCCTTGTTCAAGAAAGTGCTTCGTTCAAATGGATTAATGGAATATTAGTTCGATGCAGTCTTGATATGGTTTTATGACGTTGCATTAGGGTAGATGAAACATATAGCATCCTTAGATCTTGTCATGTTGACCCCTCTAGAGGCCATTATTCTGCCAAAAGGACGTCCCATAAGATTTTGGGTGTAGGATATTACTGACCCTCTATGCATAAATATGTAAAAAAATATGTTCGTTGTTGTGATGAATTCCAAAGAGTAGGGAGACCCACTGCATCCAATGAAATGCCTCTACAACTCTAGGTAGTTCTTGAACCATTTGAAAAGTGGGGATTATATTTTATTGGTCCTATAGACCCCCCTTCACAAGGGAAAGAGTACATTTTGGTTTGTACCGACTATATAATTAAATGGGTAGAAGTTCAAGCTTTACGAGTCACTAGGGAAGAACAAGTTGCTAACTTGTATAAAAGATTTTTCTAAAATTTGGAGCCCCTAGAACAATTGTCACAAATCAAGGACCCCAATTTATGTCTAAAGTTATATTAGCCTTTACTGATCATTTCTAGGTAAGCCATAAGAAGTCATCACCCTATCACCCACAAGCAAATGGTCAAGTAGAAGTCACTAATAGGGAGCTAGAGAACATTTTAACAAAAATAGTTTCATCAAGGAGAAAAGACTAGGCCAAAAAATTACTTGAAGTCGTTTGGGCATATAACACAACTTGGAAATCAACCATTGGTTTCAGTCCGTATGAGTTAGTTTTGGGGAAGAAACCTCTTCTACCCATTGAATTTGAACTTCAAACCCTGAGAACAGTAATGGAGTTGGGCTTAGACCTCAAACGAGCCCAAGTTGAAAGAGTCCTATAGCTTAGTGAGTTGGATGAACACTGTTTAGATGTTGTCCACCAAACTAAGTTAGTTCAACAATAATGAAAGGCCTGGCATGATAAACACATAAAAGAAAGAGAGTTCCATAATGGGGATTAGGTGTTGTTATTTGATTCTTGATATAAAGAGCACCAGGGGAAACTAAGGACTCATTCGCTGGGTCCATATGAAATTTTTGAAATATTTCCAAATGAAGCAGTGCAACTCAAACCCATTAATGGTGACACTAGAACTCTCTTAGTCAATGAACATTGATTATGCATCTACATAAACTAGTTAACAAGGAAGAATTTACAGGGATGGTAGAAATACAAGGGGAAATACAATGCATTGACTCTGCTATGGTAGAGCCAATGAAATGTTTAGATTAATAGTCACACATTTTTTTAATTTTTTTAAAACTCTTTACATGTGTATGTATGTACAATTACTTCAGGGCATTTCTTTTGTATTTTTGACCTCTTGGACTTGGCTAAATTTCATTTATGTTTTTTAGGACTTTATTTTTAATTGAATACAAATTTTGGCACATCTTACAATGATGCTTCAGAACTTGTTCATGCAGTTGGTTTTGTTTCTCGGTTTGTTCCTGCAGTCTGGTGCATCTTTCAATGGTGCTCCAAAAATTTTTAAGTCCAAGGTGTTTCATTTTTGTTCCTTCCTGCATTTCGACGACATCTTCTAGCAATGCTTTGAAATTTTGTTGTTGCATTTCGGTTGCATCTTTCAGTGATGCTCCAAAATTTTACTTTTTTCATCCGGTGACATCTTTCAGCGATGCTCTGTACTTTTGTCCCTACACTCTAGTGACATCTTTAAGTGATGCTCGATAATTTTGTTCCCGCATTCCAGTGGCATCTTTCAACGATGCTCTGGAACTTTGTTCCCACCTTCTAGTGGCATCTCTCAACGATGCTCTAAAACTTTTTTCTGGCATTCTGGTGGCATCTCTCAATGATGCTCCAAAACTTTGTTCTCGCATTCCAGTGGCATCTCTCAGTGATGCTCCAGAAATTTTTTGTTGCATTCTAGCTACATCTTTCAGTGATGCTCTGGAATTTTCTTCTCCACTTTGGCTACATCTCCCAACGATGCTTCAAAATTTTGCTTCTTTTGTCTTGGCTACATCTTCTAGCGATGCTCCAAATTTTTTGTTCTTCATCCTGACCGCATCTTATAGTGATGCTCTAGACTTTTGTAAATTCCCTTCCTTTCCAAATGCTTTGATATTTCCAATTTCATACACATGCCCATCATTAAATTTTTCCATCACCTTCAAAATCCACTCCCTACACTACCATCTCTTATCATAATAAATCAAAATTGTTATGGCTACTTTCCATCATAATGATTACAACATTAATTAGTCATCTCATCTTCATTCATAATAAATTCATCACCACCCTTGTCATCCCATCCGATTATACTATTACGTCAACAAAGGTAAGCGATTTTCAAATCGATGATGGGATGTAAGGTATGTACAACTTTTACTTTAAGTAGGTAATTATTGTGAATAAAAATAAATAAATTGGCACATACCACCACTCTTTCCAAACTTATTAAATTGTGAAAATTGTACTCTCACTTAAGATGTGGCAATTCATGCACTCTTTTCCATGCAAAGTAATGATTTCAGTACAATGAAGCCAAATGCCATAATTCATTTATGTCAAAGTATGAGTGGTTAATAAGTTTACATTTTCCTTAATTTGTGTCATAGTTTTGTTTAAACAAATTTTCACCTTTTGAATGTCGCAACCTTCACCAAAAACTAAGTAGAATCACAAGAAAGAGACAACATGGGAGCAGCTAAGCAAAAATTAGAGCCAATTTTCACAAATAAGTTATTGGCACTAAGTAAAATTTTAGAATTGTTTCAAAGGGTTGGCTAGCTAGAGTTTATGAAGAAGTTTGAAGGGAACAATGAGCAACTGGTTAAAGAATTTACAAAAAACTTCTCAAATGGACAGTCAATAGTGCATGGGAAGAGATTCAAGATAAGCCCTAGAGTCATTTCTCATTTATCTGGTATTCGAAATGAGGGTGTAAATTTATCAAAACTACAAATATTTCCTATCAGAAAATAGTAGAGATTTTCAGTAGGGAAAGGGAACTTCAACCTTTATCAGTTGTAAATACTTAAGGGAAAAATAAATGCTTTCAAAGAATGTCAATTTAAGAGCCATGGAGAATGGTAGTTACCTAGATAATCAAATATTTCACATGTGAATGGAAATGTGCCATAATAGTTGGTCCCCCCTTTTGATTATTGACTCATTTGCGCCATGGCACCGAAAACCATGAATTCAGAGTCAATCTTCCTACTTTTCTTAGTGATTCTATTGTTAATATGATTGAAAAGTTTAAAATTGGGTCGAGTCCATTGAAACATCATGACCTCATACATTTAATTTGTAAATGTCATTTCTTGAAGAAAGGAAGAATGGAACAAAAATGGAAAAAAATTCTTCAGAAATTTGAGAACCATGTGCCCAAAAGACATGTAGAGGAAGGAGAGCCATACAATCTAGTGGCTCAAAATTTGGAAGAACCTTCTTCATAACCTCAAAATGTTGAAGGAGCTCTTGACAATGAGGTGCTAGAAAATCTAATAAACCCTTCAAACCCTCAGGAAAGACCAAGTCCACAAAATGTATTAGAAGCTCTAGAAAAACAAGAGGATATGGACCTAGAAAAGTTGAAAGACAAGAATGATTGTCCCCGTAAAAAGGGAAGGGGACCTAAAATAGTAGATAGGCCTTCCCCTTTGAGAAGAAGCATGATATTTTCTTCTGAGATTAGTTGTGTTGCGGCTTTTGATCAACCACATATTGCCAAAAAGAAATGAAAAAATAGGTAGCCCCAAGAAATTGTAGCACAATTATGTGAAAAAGAGGCCCAACCATGTGTAGAAATAGCCCAACTAGGTGAATCTAGAAAGGAAAATGTCTCACTAGAGACAAGACAAGAAGAAATAGGAGAAAAAATGCCCATGTATGTACTTATTGAAGATGACCCTATGGAATTATTTTCTCCTTTTCACCAGCCAATGGACACACAAGAAGGTGATATGATCCATCTAAGTAAAAAATTGTTTGCCCCAATTGTTGGTGATGTAGAACTAGACCCACTAGAGGTACATGATAAAGAAAATGTGATTGATGATAATGAAAAAAAAATTATTTCTCCTCTTTACTCTAATGTACAAATTGAAAGTTTTGATAATATAAAAACATAATTAGATGACTTGAAAACAAAAATTGGTCAATTAAGATTTAGCCTGCAGAAAAATGAAGAACAAATAAATCAGCAACAAGAGGAAATAGATGTACAAACTATAGTTTTGAAGAAAAGAGATCAAGAAATCACAACTTTGAAGGCTCAATTGGAGCAAAAAGATAAAATTATTGGACCGTTGCAAATTCAAGTGCAATAGAGTAATGAGGAAGGTAAATAGTATTTGGCAATTTTTTCTAAAAAAGAAAAATAGATTAAAGGTTTAACTGATAACCTAGTGCAATCTCTTCAAGAATTTGTAGAAAAACAAGAAAAATAGAAATATGAGCTCAATGCATCCTTGAGCAAAATTATTGAGTTAGAGAAATATTTGCAAGAAATCAATGTTAAATCAATAGTGGAATCAAAAGAAGTATAGACCGAACCAACCAAAATGGAATGGTTTCAAGTTCATATTCCCCCAATGCTAACTAAATGGATGGAGAGATGTTATTTCTTGAAACAACTAGGAATAGAGAATGCCAGACTTAAGAAAGAAATAGTATTTCTAAAAGAATCATATGATAGACTTTATTAGGAAAAAACCGATGCATATCAAATTGGGGAGTTGTTATTAGCCTGTAGGAAACCATACAAGTTGTATTCTATGTTTTTGAATGAGCAATTGTTGAGATGGAAACTGTTGAGGATTTCTTGCAATCCACCTCATGATCCAGATGATGAGAAATTTTTAAAATCATTTAAAGAGGAAACACCTGTTCAAAAAAACTTGCTCTATGAACTCTTTGTACATAATCTATTTTTAGAAAGACATGTTGATTTTTTTGTCAACCTCTTTGTTGGGGAAGTACAACTTAGAGAATTCATCTCTACCATGCAAAATCAGATTTAGTGGCAGGAAAGGACCAAAGAGTATTTGCAAGAAAAAGGACCATGTGACTTCAAATGAGTTACCCTAATAGAAAAATATTTGCCTTTAAAGCTCTATTCCAAGGCATTAAGAGCTATGAAGCTGTGAGAAGAAAATATAATGATAATCTTCGAATTTGTTTTGATAATTTCAAAGTCCAGGTCCAAAATTGATAGAAAAAGCATGGAGTGCCTATGAGGAATGATACACTCCTCTACCAATGTATCTTAAAAGGAGGGAGGTGATCTCACATACCAATATAAGGTGGTCTTACAGAAAGGATGAGGCATTAGTGAATATACTATAGCAGCTTAAAACTAAATGGATAGGGATGGGGTATAGACCTCCATTGCTTCTTCAGCCACCCCCTATGTAGTACTTGTCACTACAAAGCAGAACCCTGAGGACTTGTATTCATGGAAAGTAAGGGTTAGATACAACAAGGGCTTTCTTAAGAGTCTTGGTGATTGGGATAGAGAAGCAGAGGATCCATATGATCTTAGTTCCAAATACAATGAACTAAATAGGAACATGGATGTGGAAAGGTAGAGGACACATTAGAGAGTAGGAGGACTTGCTCAAGCTTAGGAAGGGGAGAGTGATGAGGTATAAATAACCTCATAATTATAATAAGCTAAAACCCCTTTTTTGTTCTTACCAATCACTTTAGCCCTGCCAATTGTTTATTTTTAGGATTAATAATTTCTTACTTTTTATAAAAAAAATGTATAAATCTTTATTTCCTAGATCAATTGAAATTGGTTGACTAACGTTGATATAATGGTATACCTTTAAGTCATTGTACAAGACATTATGCATGACTGAGTGGACTTTAAGTGGAATTCAAGCAGTTGAAGATAGAGCACCAGAATTCTAGGTGCCAGAAATTTAGGCATGCATAGTGGAGCACGTTCTTTTAATGTTTTCTATTAAATTTCTATTTAAAAACTTTATGGCTCCACTCTGAGCCTTTAATATGTTTTATGTTATGGACATCAATCAATTGGTTAGTTGAATTATGTTAAAATACTTTTTTAATGGCGATCTTCTACCATCTAAAATTTAGGATTTTTAAGTAGTTTAGTATGTATGTGTAACCACTAGAAACAATGCATAGGTGATACTATTATGATGTTATGATATGCTTTGAACACTATTCAACCATGTCTCTGTGTTCACTTTTATGATATGAATAAATAAATATTTCCAATCTTATTTTGAGTCAATAGTTCTGAGTAATGGAAGTATCATGGATGGATTCATTTTGAAGATGTGAAAGTACATGTGATTTGAGTTAAGCATAGGAATGCCTACGAGCTGGCCACTCGAGGGATCTCGTAGAGTAGATAGATAAGTATTTCTTTTGTTAATATTGTTATTTTTATTTTGTACATGATAAATTTGGATGAATATTATTTGTGTGTCGAACTCTATCAATTGTTCCTGCAAGTCATGGTTTTTAGTTTACAATTTTTTAAGTTTTGTTTATTTGGAAATTTTGAAGTATCCACTCCTGTTGTTAGTTAAAAATTGTCAAGTTTACTTTTTTTCAGCAGCTAGTTGTTAGGTGTTAGTTGTTTTCATTTAAATTTTACAGTTTTATTACAAGTGTTTCTTCTTAGGTAATTTATATGCTTTCTAGTTTAACTATCTCTTGCTTTCTAGTTTAAACAACTTCATGCCTTCTACTAATCATTTCAAGAATTCAGAAAGTCTAAGAGAGATAGCCAAGATGTCCCCTATTGCATACAACCTTCAAACACTACCCAATCAAGATAATTGATACATTTTCAACTAAAGCGATAGGACCTCGCGATAGCCTGTCACATTCTCTCTGTAATCCATGGTTGTGGTCACTCCCTTTCCTTGATTCAAGTAGAAACCATGTTGGTATGATATCTTTTCCCATATTTTTTTCTCTTTTATTGCGCATTCCTTTTATTTCCTTCATGTCTAGTGTGGTATAGGGAACAAGAGAAGAGGAGGATGAAAAGTGAGATGCCAAGCAATTTTGTTTCCCAAGGTAGTTGTAATGTACTTGTGTGATCTCCCAAATTCTTCCACATAATTGAAAACAAAGTGAGGTTCCTTCTTCTTAAGCTTCGGGGTAAGTTCTCTCCATCTACTTTGTGAAAAGTCAAGTGCCTCCTTGATTGTCACTGCTTCTAATTCCTTGAATATCTTGTAATCTCTTTCTCTATATTCCATTACTTTTGTTGCTACTCCCCTCTTCTCTATGAGGTGTATCAATTGGTCCACCATTGCATTTGGATTTGTTGCTTCTTCCCTCAACACCTTATATCTTAAAATCACACCCTTTTTAGTATTAACACTAGAAGAAAGGTTGAGATATCTTTGACAACATTCTCCTACTTTTTGAACACCTTAAAGGAGAAAAGGGAGTATTAATTCCATTTATCTAATTTCTAGGGGTTGAGAGGCCCTTGGAATCATAATACCACTTATATTTTTATGTGCTCACTATCTTCGCTAGTGCATCTTACTTTAGCCCATAGACTCATAAAACCACCTAAAAGTTGGAAAAAGTAAGTATGTGAACTAGATGTTAGTCATTTTTTTACACTAAATTCTCATCCTCTACCATATCTTAAACAAAATGACTTTCTAGGTCCATCAATATTCTTTTCCCTCACATGAAAGATTGGGTTCTTTTCTAGACATATGACACTAATTATCATAATGAACTATATTGGATCCTACCTCTCACCCATTATTTGAAAACAATATCTTAATCCAAATAGATTGTTTACAATCATCGATTAAATCTAAGTACTTTGCATGTATAGTGGATACAACAACCATAGATTATTTCTTACTCATACAACTAACTGCACCACAAAACTTAGTGAAAACATATATCTATTGGTGGAAATTCTATTGTCAATATCTCCAACCTAATTTAAATCCACACATCCATGACTAGCAATAAAATTTATATCCCCTATAGGATAACCAGGATGGCATAAGGAATACTCAAAGGTAACCTACAAATACATGATACCATCTTCATTACATCTCAATATACTCATCTAGTAGCCATAAATAAGCTAAGAAATCTCACTACTTGGATAGTTTATGGTCTTGTACAAGCTACAACATACATCAAACTCCCATTTGCACTATCATGAGGTACTCTACTCATCCTTCATTTCACTAGGATAAATTGAGCAATGCTTAATAGATAACTTTGTCGCCATCATAACATGAAAAAACAATGATTTACAATCTATCAGGTTAAACATCTCCAACATCGAGTTCACATACTTACTTTGTCCCAACCAAAGTTTTATGTTGACTCTATCATTTTTTATCTCCATCCCTTAGATGTACCTAGCTTCCCCTTGGTCCATCTCAAACTATACAAAAACTTGAGACTTCAAAATCATAAATCAAGATTTTCCCATTACCAAAAATAACATATCATCAAAATATAATGTAATAATGAGAATATAATTGTAGACACAGAAAATATACAAATTGATCATGTGCACCTAATCCTGATTACTAACACTAGTTCATCCTAAATCATCTCCTTTGCTAACCATTTAATTGAATAATCCGTATTTGATTAAATTCATCATATTCCATCTCTTAATTAAATAAATCAATTTATTTGATTAAGTCATCTTTTCCCTTTTAATTAAATAATTCATTTTATTTAATTAATCTCTAAAGTCATTCTATTAAATTAAATAAATTAATCTTTATTTGATTTAATCCACCATCATCCCTTTAAATTAAATAAATCAAAATCTTTATTTAATTAAGTTTACATCATATTCCTCTCATTTTGATTTAAATAAATCCAAAAATCTAAGTCAAAATGGTCAAATAAGCTAATCTCCCTCTTAATTAATTAAATCCTGATTAATACTAATCCTAACCACCCAAATCCTCTAGCTTTTGCAACTTGCTCATGAAAATCATTTTAATTGATTTATTAAATCTCTATTTACTTTCAAAAAGGCACCGGAAAGGAAATATTCTCTAAGTTTGAAAAATCCCTCCAAAAGGGTTTGTACATCCAACAAGGCATTTAAACCTCTTACATGTTCTTTTCCTTGAGCCAAGTGGCATTAACTTCATTTTCTTCTCCCTCCAATTTGTCATTTCATCCATTTTGAAATTCCACCTAATTTCATTTAATTGCACATTCACTAAAATGTGCTCCACCTTTGTCCATTCACATGTTGACAAGTGGCTTCATGCTATTGGTTGGTCTTTTGTCCCACATTCATCCATTTTGCCTCATCTTCCATCTTTCACATCTATAAATAAGAGGCTCTCATTTGGATTTGGGATCCACAACTTCATGCAAAGACATTATCTTGAGATTTTGAATTTGCTTAATCCATTGTTATCCATTTTCATAGTTTTTATCAAGTTTAATAGCTAGGTTATGTCAAAATTGCATCAAGGAGCTTCAATCTTCATCAATCATCACCAAGATTACAAGGGATTGGGAAAGGGCCATTTTCCACATCAAAATGGCACCAATTCCCCCATGGGATTGAGAGTTTGCTTGCATTAGATAGGATTTGATAGTTTTGGTTTGTGTTCTTCATTTCCATTTCTTATTTTATGTATTCCAAATGAATTCTATGGGGAATGTTGATTTAACTTGAATAATGATCTAACTGTATGATTGTTTGTTGTGTTTGTTTAGGTCTAACATCGACGTTCACAATAATCACTATCCATCTTATAATAGATGTAATGAGTTCATTTGAATCTCAAAAATCCCAAACTTAACACAAAATAATCAAACTTTTGGTACCACATCCTAGGAGATTGATTAGGACAATATAAAGTATTTTTCAACTTATAGATCAAATGTTCTCTACCTTTCTCAATGTAGTTCTCTAGGTGTTTCATATAAATATTTCTCCTCCATGAAGGAATGCTATAAATTCACATATATCCACATAACCTAAACATCATATGATGCAACAAGAGACAATGGAAATTGAATGAATGTTACATTTTCTACACGGGGGAATATATCACCATAATCTATTCCCTCAACTCAAAGTTTTAATCCCCAATAATCTTGAGTGTTGTATTTATACCCCAACTACTATAGTAGGATAATGATCAGATTCTTTGTAGTATAAAATACTAACCTACAATACCTCAATAATGATCAAGAATACATCACACATAAATTAAACATTCACATACATCATAACCATCAACTTTTTATATATATAAATATTTATTACTACATATAATATCATATGTACGGAGTCTTATACTCTTAATATCTTTCTTTCCTATCTATTTTATCTTACTTATTATATCATGATATTACAAAATATGATTACTCATACTAGGCCTAGTTGTCCTTATGCTCTACATTCCTTTTGTGGTCAATTGCGGTAGGTCCTAAATGATTATTTAACTTTGTTCTATCCTTTTCCAAGCTAAATGGTGCATTATGGGTCTATGAGTATTGTATTTGAATTACATGACTGCTTAGCTAAAATGATATTATTTATATATCTTCTTTTGTGAGAATTTGAAACTTTGTTGTCATTTTTGATACTTGTTATTTTTGTATCATTGTATTATTTTTAGTAGCTCTTTGTTCTCTTTGCTTTTAATTTTGATGGCTATAGGAAAATTAGAGCATTTTCCTAGGGGATGGGCATTCAGGTCTAGTGCATGTTAAGAACTAGCATTTTGAAGATTCAAATGTTACCCCTCTTTACAAACAAATGGATTTTCTTCATTGTATGGGTGTATGTTTTTTCTTGTTCTTCCTCGTAAAGCCCAATTTCCAACTAAAAAAAATAATCTTGTGTTTAGTCCCTACCTCCAATACGGTGACTATTGGATTCACCATTTTATGTTAATCTATATATTTAATTTTAGGAAAACCCAAAAGTTGGCCTAGAATTGGTGTTTTAATTTTGGTCTTTTATGTTTTTAAATAAAATTTACTAGTGGCGTTCTAACTAGCCTACTATATAATTTAGCTAGTGGTTTTTTAACCCTTTTTAATTTTAGAAAAAGAAAAGCTATGAACAATAAAATGTCATTAAGAAAAATACTAAATTATCTCTTAATGTTTCTATGCATGCATATTGTGTGCAAATTGCATTGCATCCAACCAACAAATTACACTAACCCAAAAACTTAACTATCTTTTAATGTTCCTATGTATGCATATTACAAGCAAGCAAATAAATAAACTATTATTTTTGTAATGTTTTTATGTATGCATATTGTAAGGAAACAAAAAACTAATGTGCAAGTTGTCTAGTAGCTAAAACATTAAATTAATGTTGCATCACGAGGTAGTGAAATGAATGTGTACTTAATATTTTGTTTATATCATATTTATTATAGTTCACCACATGCTAGTTAATATGAATGCATAGTAGCCTAGTGGTTGACTCAACAAATTGATGTTATGTTTTTGGATGGTGAAATTAATGCTTTTGTGTTTTTGTTCATCTTGTATGTGTTGTAATCTATATAAAACTAGTATCAATGAATACAACATGTGGAGGCATGTAGGAGGCAAAAATAGCATGCAAAAGGCTATTATTGTGATTAGAATATGGATTGCATTCAAGCTTTGTGGTTGCACTAACATGTATTTATGATTAATTTTTGTTAGGATATGTGCTTTGAGATCTATGTGAGCGGGGCTTTCATTTGTCTTCCTACTAATATAAACATTATTAAATATATTAATATTTTTCTTGCCCTAAATATGCATAGATAGAAGTATAGCAAAAAAATTAATCAAATATAACTTATTTCTACAATACAAAACAATTTTAAAAATTTATGAAGTTAGGTAATCTTGACTAGGTCATTACTTAACATGCTTCAAGACCTAATGCTCAAATCCTAGAAAAGTATTCTATTTTTCCTACAATCCTCAACACCAAAATAAAACATAATAGAACATAATGTCATGGATAAAATTGTATAAAAGGATAATAAACCTTCGAACCCTCAATATGTAATGAACCAAACTTTCCTTCCAAATAAATCACAACCTATACACCATAAGAAAAAACAAAATTTTCCATTCCTCTCAACCATTCTCCATGCACAAAGAAAACACCACCATAAATAGGCCAACACAAATACTAGGATTGTGTTTAATATTTTATATATATACAAATGTTGTTGTTCTTTATGTAAGGGAGGTTTTCTCATATTTGTTTATGCATATGTTCTTTGTTTCTTTGTGCACGAGTAGATAAAACATTAAATTTTAAATGGTGAAGATTTAAATATTTACTACAAATTTTCATAGTTGTCTTTTCTATATCACTATTGCAAATACTTTTCCCCTAGATGTGTGCTTGATTTTGAATGGCTCTTTGTTCTCTTTTCTTTTGCAAATAAAAACTATAGAGAAAATAGAGAATCTTGCATGAATACTATTATAGAGTTTGCTCTTATGATTCACTAAAAGATATCATTCACCCCTTCCTTTAAATTGACCAAGAAAAAGTAAGCTTACTAATAAAATTGTAATTTACATACATTTTATCTTTATTGCGCGTGTTCATAGTTTCTCTAATAATTTTGTCATGTTTTAGCTCCATCTTTTGAAACCACTAGAATATAAATTTCAAAGAAGATAGCAAGTGAATTGTTCGATTTGATTCATACATACAAGTGTGTGTGTGTCAACTCTTATGAGCATTTGAGATTTTTAATAAATTGGTAGGTGCATGCAAAGATTTTAAGATCACCTTTACATTTGCAATCAAGCCTAGTTATTTTTTTATTTTAAAATAAAGAATCAAGATTCATATAAACTTAATGCCTTTGATTATTTAGTAATATATGCTTATTTTTAGATTAAAAAGATAACATTTATGGTACAAAATGCATCTTTGGCAATGGATCACTATCATGCTATCTAATGATTACTATGATGGATGTTTCTCTAGGGTTGCTATTAAGCAGATTTTTTACAACTTTGGTGCTAATTTTGGCTTAGAAGAATGTCAAAACATCAAAACAAGAGACTATTATTTTTCAATTATACTAAAATGATCTCATCATTTTTATATGCATTCTACATATGACACATTTTTAACATATTATGTTTTACAAATTGCACATTTAGACGAGTTATCTTAAATATTTTATAATTTTATAGGGTGCTTGTGTTATAATTACCTTTATAATTTCTTATGGATTTTTGACATTAATGTTATAGGTCTTTTAATTAGACTCCTTTTTAAGTACCTCTCAAAAATTGGTTTCACATTGAAAATGCACTAAAACAATTATACAACTGAATATTTTCAGTATTCTTTTTCTTTTATTATTTACCAAAGACTTACAAATAATCAATCACCTTTCTTATTTAATAGTTGTGCTATGTAACTACACATGATAAAATATCTCTATGCAACTATGGAGTAGTTGTCATACTGATTAATTTACTAACTAGTTTTTAATAATTTAACACAAATAAATAAATTCTTAAAACTCATTAGTAAAATAAACATTTAGATTAGACAATAATAAAATCACAAAATAACAAAAACATCATGATATTTGTTAATTTATAAAACCATTGATTTGTAAATCTAAATAATACAAGCTCAACAACTAATCAAAGAAAAATCTATAATTTTTCTAACATGAACATTTCAATAAAACTATAAATTACAATGAATCAAAAATAATATAGGTCTAACTATGATACTAGCAACCCAACAAATCATCTAAAATATTCAATAGAAGATTCAGTTGCGCATATAACCAGCATTGCCACATGCTGCACCACTTTATTCAAGCAATTCACAACAGAATTTTCACAGATTTAATGCCTTATCATTTCTTTCATGTGTTTTGAGAAAACAATTCATGTTCATTGTGCATACTTACACATTTTCCATACTCCAAAGCTAATATTACAGTGCAAGTTTTCAGCACGCTGGAAAATCTAAACTGACCAGGTTGTAAACTATCTAAATTGCATTTAGAAGAGCCAACAAGAGACATTTGTCAACAAATCCTTAATAATGTTGAAATGAAATTTTTAAATGTGGCAAGTATTAAACACAACCAGATTATATGGAGTTCATTTGAAAGAGGCTAAAGCACATGTATATTGTTCTGTTCAGCATTTCTTGCAAGCAATTTTTTATAGATTTAAGCCATCACCATTTCTTTCAGGCACTCTGTGCAAATAGACCATGTTTCTTGTGTGCATCTATACATTTTGCAAAGATATATGTCAATGAAATTTGCACTAAACATTTTACAAAATTTCTCTTTCATCTATATCTAACTAATGCTCATACTCTATTTGAAACCTTTTTGCAAAGGCAAATGGCACACGAGCAAATCTGAGTTAGTCGAGATGCAAACTTTTTTATTGTATTTGGAGAGACATATGTCTACTTTGCTACCATAGTCATGATTTTGATATGTATAATAGTCGTACTTTATGAGATACTTCATTCTTTCATCATCTCAAGCATTTTATACCCTATTTGAAGCCTTTTTGCAAAGGCAAATGACACACTAGCAAATCTGAGTTGGCCAAGATGCAAACTTGTTCACTATATTTGGAGAGGCATGTGTCTACCTTGCTATTATAGTCATGACACTGACATGTACAATATTCGTACTTTATGAGATATCTCATCCTTTCATCATCTCAAGCATTTTATAGACATATATCAAGCTTTGCATTTCTCATATAGGCTTTTTTTTTTTAAAAAAGCATTATGTTTGATAAATGCAAATTGCATGTGAGAAA
>VDFB02150427.1:0-49574 GCA_007258455.2 Sequoia sempervirens | reverse complement strand
TTGAAGAAGTTTATGAGTTCCATATGCTATCATTTAATTAAATAAAGAACTTTTATTTCATTTTGAGCATCCATATATTTGACCTAAAAGGGATTTTTACTTAATTTCACATAATAAAACTATTATCCTTTTTAATCATACTTTAAAATACATACTTTTGTTTTCTTCCAAATTCTCAAAACACAGAATTTAGGTAGACAATTTAAACTACAAGCCATCATTTTCAATCATTGAGAAAATTCAAATCTTGTAATTATGTTCTTTTATATATGAAAAATAGTTCAAATTCAAGTCATCATGCTATTTGTGGTGTGTGCACCCAGATTCCATCTAGGTTACCATTCGATCTGTCTAAATGATCCTACTTCAACCGTGTTCTTGTCCTTCAACATGTCACCCTGCAACTACACACACTTGCACTTGCCAAGATTCATCAGTAATGTTCAAATCATAATAATGTATATATGATAATTCAAAAGATCACATAGTCAACGACGGTCAACTTCTTTCAATCTTTTCAAAAATATCAAATTTTCCATTCAACATATTGAATTTCCAAAATAATTCAATTTATCATATTATAGTTAAAAATGCGATAAATTTGGGTTATGATATTGTCAAAGGTTATATTGAAGTGTAGTTTGATGAGGTATAAATAACCTCATAATTATAATAAGCTAAAAACCCTTTGTTGTTCTTACCAATCACTTTAGCCATGCCAATTGTTTATTTTTAGGATTAATAATTGCTTACTTTTTGTAAAAAAATATATAAATCTTTATTTCCTAAATCGGTTGAAATTAGCTAACTAATGTTGATATAATAGTATAGCTTTAAGTCATTTTACAGGACATTATGCATGACAGAGTGGACTTTAAGCGAACTTCAAGCAGTTGAAGATAGAGCACTAAAAGTCTAGGCGCCAAAAATTTAGGCGTGCATAGTGGAACAAGTTCTTTTAATGCTTTATGTTAAATTTTTGTTTAAAAACTTTACGAATCCACTCTGATACTTTAATATGTTTTATGTTATGGACATTAGTCAATTGGTTAGTTCAAATTCTGTTAAAATACTTTTTCAATGGTGATCTTCCACCATCTAAAATTTAGGATTTTGTTAGCAGTTTAGTATATATATGTAACCACCAAAAACAATGCATAGGTGATATTGTTATGATGTTATGATGTGCTTTGAACACTATTCAACCATGCCTCTGTGTTCACTTTTATGATATGAATAAATAAACATTGCCAATCTTATTTTGAGTTAATAGTTCTGAGTAATGGAAGTATCATGGATGGATTCATTTTGAAGATGCGAAAGTCCATGTGATTTGAGTTAAGCTTAGGAACACCCAAGAGCTAGCCACTTGATGGATCTCGTAGAGTAGATAGATAAGTATTTCTTTTGTTAATACTATTATTTTTATTCTGTACACGATAAATTTGGATGAATATTATTTGTGTGTGAAAATTTGTCAATTATTCTTACAGGATGTGGTTTTTAGTTTATAATTTTAAAGTTTTGTTTATTTGAAATTCTAGAGCATCCACTCCCATTGTTAGTTACAAATTGTCAAGTTTACTTTCTGTTAGCAGTTAGTTGTTAGCTATTAGTTGTTTTCATTTAAATTTTACAATTTTACTGCAAGTGTTTCTTCTTAGGTAATTTATATGATTTATAGTTTAACTATCTCTTGCTTTCTAGTTTAAACAACTTCATGCCTTCTAGTTTAATTTCTATTTGTAATCATTTCAAGAATTTGGAAAGTCTAAGAGAGATAGCCAAGATGTCCCCTATTGCATACAACCTTCAAACACTACCTAGTTGATATAATTGATACATTTTCAACTAAAGCAACAGGACCTCATGAAAGCATGTCCCTTTTTGGCATTGTTGTCAAGGAACATTCATTTTCTAGTGTTAATAGAAGATTGATTGAATAACTCTTTTAGAAAAAAAATAGTTGCTAGGCTTCTTTTTTACATGGTAGGGAAATGAGGCCCACATGGAAGATTCAAACCAAAAACCCCCCCAAAAGACGTTCTAACCACAAGTAGGGAGGAAGAAGTCTCAGCTGAAGAACTTATTGAAGAATTGATCAACCAGGATCAACCTAAGACCTCTCAGTATACCCCAAAAATTCACTCATTAGAACAAACATTTGTAGAGGAAAGCATTCCCTTACATACCCCATAATCTTAGCCATTAGAGAAAACTTTTGAAGAGGAACACATTCCTTTCAATGTCATGGGTGATTGTAGAAATGGTGCTAACCCAACAGGGGAAGCACAAATATACACTTATCCTATTGCTCTTAATCAAGATGATGTTACAACTATGAAAAAAATTTCACCAGCCTTCTTACCAACTTTCAGAGGTTTATCCTCCGAAGACCCTGACCAGTTCCTATTTGGTTTAAATTTTTGTGTCAGACATACAACTATAAGAATGATAACAAAATACTGAAGCTTTTTCCCTCCACCTTGAAGGATGCTGCAATGCGTTGGTTCATGAGATTAGCTTTAGGGTCAATAACCTCTTGGGACAATATGGAGTCTGCCTTTTGGAAAAATACCAGAGTTACTGTAGAGTAAGCAATAGGAAAGAGGAGTTTTTCAAACTAAGGAAAAATGAAGATGAAAGCCTAGAAGATTACCTGGATAGGTTCATCTTCTTATCTAAATGATGTGGTCGAGAAGCCATAAGTTTGGAAATTATGAAGACCATATTTCTCAAGGGACTTGATGAAGATGCTAGGAGAATCCTAGATTTAATGGGAAAAGGAGATGTGTCCCAACTTGGACTCGATGATATCATTGAGTTATGTCAAAAAAATTCTCGTACTCGAGGAGGTATTCATAAATATACTCTTTTCAGAGGTTCCAATGAAATAGGTAAACTATGCGAGGAGATAGAAAATATCAAAACTAACATTCTCATTCAATTAAACACCATGCTAGATGGAATATAGGCCAAAAAACATAATCCTGAGACCTTCTCCATGTATTTTCCTAGGTGTCGAAACAAAATTCTATTAAGAGAATTCCCTTTGGACAAAATTGATGTTTTCCAAGTTTGTGAGAAGAGTCATGCCACTGATTAATGTGAGATCCTAAATGCAATCAAGAATTCCAAGAAAAGGACATCTCAAGTTGAGTAGGAGGTTAGATTTGTAAGTCAAAGACCTGGAGGGAATTTCTCTTATGGCTAGAATTCAAATCCCTCCTAGTGGCCCCCAAACAATTGGAATAATAATGAATGGGCAACACCTTGGCCTAAAGCACCACCTAATTGGGGAGCTTACCCTTGGGGACCACCTAATTGGGAAAATTAGTCTTGAGGAAACCCCCAATGGCCAAACCAGACTTAACAACAATGATATGCTCAAAATATTGCTCCTCAATGGAATCAACCTCAAAATTAGTTTTACATTGGGCCTAGGAGGATGTCTAATCCGTAGCAGAACCTTTTACCAACCCCTCAGAACCCTCAACAAAATGAATAGGTCAACCAACCACAACTCCGAGCACAAATTGTTCCTAATCCAAAGATAATCTTCAAAATACCCCAGGGTATTCTACAGAACAATAAAATGTGACTTGGCTTAATGCTATTTGTATACACTCAAATTTGGTTTGGAGGAATTAATTAAATACAAGTTATTTAATTAATGATCTTTAATTCTTCTACTTATAAATAAATTAAAAATTTTATTTATATAGTTCATTTTCTTTAATTCTTCCTATCTTAAATCATTTTCTTCATGTCTTAATTAAATGAAGAAATGTAATTAGTTTGTTTTATTTAATTAATTACTTCATCATGTGTCTCAAGAAATTAAATATTTCTAATATTTAATTTGGCATTTATCCTCAACAAGTTTTAACCAATTTGGGATAGTTGGCCTTCATCTTCATTTGATTCCTCTTCACACTTGGCAGTTTGTTCTTCTAAAGGGAACACACTCCCCTTTTCTCTCTAACCTCTTCATCTTCAATCGTTCTTCTCCAAATGAAGTCCAACCCATTGATTTCTACCACCTAAGCTCATGCCCTGGAAAATCTATAAGTAGACTCTCATTTACAACAAAAGCATATAGAGACCTGAGCATAATTACCCTCTATAGAATTTTCATTATCATTATCATCTTAGCATTAAACATTTTAGTACTTGCATTTTAGTATTAAGTAGTTTAATCATGGCGTTGCCATTAGCAACATATTAATTACTATAGTTGCATCACATCATCTTCATTAGCAAAATCATAGCAACATCATTATCTTTTTAAATCATCTACAACTAGTTTAGCAATCATGTAGTGTAGGAAATATTTCTTGCATTTCCAACATCTCTCATTCTTTAGGTTGTCATTTGGAAAGTCATGTGCACAAACAATCTGAGAGAAAAATGACTTAAAGAATCCTTTGGAGATAGAGGACAATGAGACACCATTGGGGAGTTTGTTGTTTTGATTTGATTACCATTTGAATTCCTTGATATAATGTTTGATTGGTGTGTTGCATAGGTTCTAATTGCTTATTCACGATACATTTTATATAGCACACAGAAATTGGCACCCATCGTGGGGCCTAGCCTCATTTTTTAACATTTTCTGGAAAGTTTTTGTCGATAGATTTGATCGTGAATCTCGATGTAGTGCACCCATGGATTCTTTCAATGCATAAGTGGTGACTTTTGGTGCATCTAGGCATTGTTATAGTGCATACGTGACATCTTTCTGCGCATCTTCCTCTTCTTTCAACACATCTACAGGATTTGGTTTCCCTTTTGTGTTTTCCATAATAGAGTCTAGAGTCTATTTAATAGCACATACATTGAATCTTTTAACACATATGGTCTTTGTTTTAGTGCATACACTCTTTATTTACATGAATTCAAAATTATGGGAATTGATCTATTTCTTTCTATTTTGTAGGTGCTCTATACGCTGTCAAAGACATTATCTGAAACTACTAATGGTGTTTGTAGGGGCTGGAGTTATTTTTCCTTTGATTAAATTAGGCATATAGTTTAATTACAAGTTTAATGAACACCATGTATATTATGTTTGTAAAGTGATAGGCCTATGCTCTCCCCTTCATTGGGTGACCAGAATTCCAGACTCACTCTTTCATTTTATTGCAGTAGCACCTTTAGAAGGCCTACCATCGTGGGAAAAAGTACTCACCCTACGAGAATGACCTACATGGGAACGACTAAAGCCAAGTATTCCAACCCACTATAATAAAACGTGATTGTGATGAAAATAACATTCAATGATAGTGTGAATTGATAACCATCCCCAAAGCCTTTGTTCTAAAGGTTGGGAGGTCTCCTAAGGGAGTTTATCATTTGTCACACCAAACAGAAACCCTTACTAAGAACTTTAAGTGTAGTAGCTAGCCAAGTCAGTCCCCGAACATTATAATATTCATTGTGCAAGGGGAGGGAAGAATCTTCTCCCAAGATACTCACCATATAACTACCAAGGATTACTAGCCAAAAGTGGAGGATTCGATTTTGGTTAAGACCTGGAAAAGGAAAAAACATGAATGCCCTCTAGGGGGTGACATGATTGCGTGAGCTGACATAGTTCTAAGATGTGCGTTGTGATGTTATTAATGATCCTTGACATTAGAAGAGTCTGACTGATCTGTTTGCTATTGTTCAATACTAGTGGAAATCAAAGGGATCAAACTAGATCCTAGAACATACACTTAATGTTTAGATCATAGGATGAAACAACTATTTTACTACTTGCTTCTATGTTTGAAATCATTATTTAGAAGATCACCCAATTTAAAAACACCCAATTCATTGATTTAAAAATAAGAAAACTAGACAAACTTCTAAAAACAGTGACCATTTCTAGTTTAGCACATAAACTTCATGTTCCAACACATTGAGTTCATAGTCTGGCACATCTAGGTTTTGTTCTGGCACATTCACCACATCTTTCAGCGCATATAGGGTTTGTTTTAGTGCATTTTCCCTCATCTTTCAATGCATCAACTTCCTATTTTAGCGCATTTAACTTGCAGTCTAGCATATAAGCTTTATGTTCTAGCACATTTGCCTCATAAATCAATGCATATAAGGTTTGTTCTAGTGCATTCACAACATCTTCTAGCAGATATAAGTTCTATTCTAGCATATTTGCCTAATCTTTTAGAGCATAATTTTCTTGTTTTGGCACATCTAGTTGATAGTCTAGCGCATCCAAGCTCTGTTCTGGTGCATTTGTCCCATCTTTTAGCACATCTGCAACTTGTTTTAGCACATCCATCTAATTCACAAATAGAGAGCTAAATTGACCTTCTATCTAACAATTAGAATCACATTTAGGGATCCTTTCTAGAACAAAGATTATTCATCATTACAACATTAGTTTAAACTTGAAGAAACTAGCCTTTGCAAGTGAAATTCCTTTAACTAAACTTGGATCAAACATCTTAAATTTCCTAATCATCAAATCTCATCTCTGATTGTTAGCTAAGTTTCATCATCAGGATCTATCATCCTTCATCATAAAAAAAATGTTGCACATCAAATTTTAACCATAGTCTCATCAATAGGATCCATCATCCTATTTGACTTGGGTATTTCATTGGCACTCCCAAACAAAGATCAAAGTATAGAAAACCTTTAACACTTGCATGCCCATTTTAACAAGATCTCAAAAACAAAAACTCAAAGAGAAAGAAATTGAAACCCAAACTACCATGGCAAAAGGGGAAGAAAACCCCTTTCATAGATTTCATCAACCTGAAACAAATGAGATAACTGATGAGGACATTCAACAAGCTCAACAAGACCCTAAATTTCACAAGCTCATGGATAAAATTCTAGAAAAATAGGTAAAGAAATACTTTTTGATGTTGGAAAACCAAGGTGTGAAACTACCCAATGACTTTGATGTAAGCCAATTGAAAGGAGCTCCCAAGAAAACAGAACCTGACTCACGAAACATAGATCCAATGAATGCTTTAACTCAACAAATCCAAAATCTTCAATAACAAATCCAAGACATGCAAAGAGGAACAACCAAGAGATATTTGTTGCAAGACATTTGTCCTTATCCCTTTGACAAAAATATGAATATGATACCTTTCCCACCAAACTGTGATCTTCCAAGATATGACAAATACAATGGAAAATCTGATCCTCAAGATCATGTAAGAGAATTTTGCACCATGATTTTGGAATTTTCACATGAAGAAACCTATTTGATGAAATTATTTCCATGGAGTTTGGGTGGTCAATGCATGGAATGGTTTTCAAAACTCCCACCAAGTATTAGATCATTTGAAGAGTTGGTAAATAATTTTATCACCCAATGTTCATACAAAATTCAACATGAAATAACCATGAAAGATCTTTGTAACACAAAACAGAAAAATGGTGAGTCATTTCTCACATTTCTACAAAGATGGAGACAATTATTTGCTATATATTCCTGTCCTATACTTGAGAAAGAAAAGATGGAGATTTTTATTGAAAATATTAACAATGAGATGAGTTATAGACTCCAATTGCAATTTCCACCCAACTTTGAAAAAATTATTGAAAATGGACTTAAGATTGAGGAATCCTTGGTTAAAATAGGAGTGTTAAAAATCTATAATGAAGGACCAAACTCAAAAAACTCTTCTAATCATCATAACAACAATGAAAAATCAAAATTTTGGACAAGAAATAAAAATGCTAGTAATGATGGTGCAGCTAATACACATAACACAAAACAAGTCTTCAATTTGTCAGGTATTACACCCAAAAACAATCAAAACAACAATGAATCTAAACTAGAATCAACACTATATTGAACACCATCAAATCATAGAAAATTTACACCTTTGGGGCAGTCACTTGAATCGACATTAAAAGAACTTCTTGCAAATAAACTCATAACATTAATAGAGGCACGAGATTTCAAACCATGAGTGAAACCATCATGGTGGAATGATGCATATTACTGTGATTTTTATAGAAACAAAGGTAATAAAACAAATGATTGTATGCAGATAAAATGTTTGGTGCAAGACTTAATAGACAAACATGAAATATCAATAGAAGGACCTCAAACAAATGTTGATCATGGAGCATTTAAAAATCCTCTACCTAGCTATGAAAAAGGGGAATCTTCTTCAACAAACACCAA
Organism: Sequoia sempervirens; assembly: GCA_007258455.2. Lineage (NCBI taxonomy): Eukaryota > Viridiplantae > Streptophyta > Pinopsida > Cupressales > Cupressaceae > Sequoia > Sequoia sempervirens. Next base: position 41,413 of record VDFB02150427.1, on the reverse strand, counting down.
AGGGAAAAATGTGAATTATGTTTATGATACTACAATCCTTCACATTGCTGAAGCTGATAATCAAGTTAATGAAATCAAAATTGAGCATAAACAAGACATTGCTACAACTGATAATCAAATCAACATCGTCAAAATCAACAATAAACAAGACAACCTACCAGTTAATGTGACCACAAGAGCACAAACCAAGTTTGTATTGAAAGGAAATACATCTAAAATACCTGTTGCCCCTTCAAATCAATACAATATAGTAGACCAATTGCAAAAGATTCTAGTGTAGATATCGATACTAGAACTTCTTAAAATTTCACCAGCCCATAAGGAAATTCTGGAAAAGGCTTTGGTGGATGCCACAGTACCAACTAATTTGGAAATTTTTCAATTCCAGGCCATGGTGGGATATTTGACAGCACCCCATTGTTTATCATTCTCATAAAATGATGATGCATCACTCACTCATCCACATAACGCTCCACTCCATATTGAGGTTTTAATCCATAAACATCAAGTCAAACACATTTTAATAGATGGAGGAGCTGGTCTAAATATCTACACTTTAAATCTTATTCGTGCATTGGGATATTCAGAAAATGCAATAGATTCCAGAAGAAAGATCACCATAAAATCTTATGATGATGAAGAAAGATCCTCTCAAGGATTGATAGTATTGCCAATTCAAGTGGGACTAGTTGTAAAAGATATACTTTTTCAGGTGTTGGACAAAGATTTGACTTACAACATACTCTTGAGTCAACCTTGGATCCATGAAATGCAAGCAGTGCCATCAACATACCATCAATGCTTGAAGTTCTCTTACAATGGACAAGAGATTACAATTTCAGCAAATTCTAATAATCCTCAATACTGCAACACTCTCAAGACAATCCAAGATGTTTTTGTACCACAAAACAGAGAAGCTCTCACTTCTATTTCATCAAGCAATGAAAGCCAACTCAATTCTTTGTCAAATCGGTCTAAGAAAAAGGTTCTGTCGAAAGATAAAGGTATTGGTGATCCCATTTCCTCAAGTAATGAAAGCCAACTAAATTCCTTGTCAAAACAGTTTGAGAAAAGATTCAATTGAAATATAAAGGCATAGGTGAGTATTCAATTGAGTAGTCCTTATGTCTCTCACAGTTGCTACCTTCTCCAAAATCATGTGGATAGCCATCATCATCTAGACAACAATATTCACAACCCACCATCCTCTTTGATGGTACATTTGTAAAAGCAAGAACTCTAGTTGATGAATCTGAGGACAAAGGCATTCTAAATTGGCTTTATAAAGATGAAGACGAATCCACAACAACTTCCAATAGACCAACAGAGAAATATGGTAAAGGATTCACAATCTTAGATAAGATGGGATATGAAGGAAAAGGTCCTATTGGCAAATGAAAAGAAGGCATTGTGAAACCAATTTAGCCTATCACAATCAATGCAAAAGACAAGACATGATTAGGATACAAAGAAGTGACAAAAGAAGAAACCACTCAATATATTTGTAAGTGAATCCTCCAATTGCAAGCTAGTTCTGAAAAAAACTCAAAAGAATATGAATGGGATTCACTATCTGAAGGTATCTTTTGAAGAAAAATAAATTGATGTGATAAAGAGGTATGCACCCATGCATATGGAGGGACAAAGTTCAAGGTCTAGACCACTTGAATTTGGATCAGTACATATTGATGACTCTAGTGAGGATGATCAGACATCAAGCAAGATAGATCATTCAGAAGAGAGTAACATTGCAGACCTTGACATTGCTATCAAATAATTTGAAAATGTTTCCATCATTACCCTTATCACCTTTGACCTTGACCAATCTGATGATTCCTTACCTTTGATACATCCCAAAATTATTGACTGGGAAAAACCAAGCCTCTTGACATCCCTATCTTTTCAAATGATAATGCCATTGCCAAATTCCTTTGTTCTGAAAGTCCAAAAATAAGTTCCACCAATGAATTTCATAATGAAACTTCCAACCAGGGGAGTTCCAAATCTCTTAGCTGCAAAATAAAGAATACGAAAAAATTGATCTAATGGTGAAAACCATACAGTGGCAGTATTAGATCATGAAAAAGTAAAAATAAAGGGCATATCCAACAGTGAAAACCTCTCTAAGGCATTGAAGGATGAGAGATTTGACACTCTTCCTGAGCATTATCATGAAAGATCTTCAGTATTGGTTGAGCCTACACAATCCATAAACATCAGTACAACGGAAATGACAAAGACTCTACACCTAGAAACATCAATGATAGAGGAAGAAAAGATAAATTTCACCAAATTCTTTGAAGAAAGACATAAATTTTGCTTGGTCCTATGCTGACATGCTAGGAATAGATCTAGATCTAATAATGCATTATTTATCCCTACCACCTGGATTGAAGCCAGTACAATAAAAATTGAGAAAAATGCATCCACACAACACCCTACTGGTGAAAGTAGAATTAAAAAAATTATTAGATGTAGGGTTCATCCAACCAATCGACTATGGAAAATGGATTTAAAACATTATACCAGTCTCTAAACTAGAAAAAAACATCAGAATATGCATAGATATTAGGGATCTTAAGAAGGCTTGTCTGAAGGATGACTTTCCTCTGCCCAATATAGACATCATTGTGGATTTAACAGCAAGACACACTATGCTATCACTCATGGATGGATTTTCAAGTTATAATCAGATAAAAATTGCACCAGAAGACCAAGACAAAACAAATTTCACGTGCCCATGGGGTACATTTTGTTGGAATGTCATGCCTTTTGGATTAAAGAATGCAGGAGCCACCTATCAATGTGTAATGACAACAATATTTCATGACATGATGCACACATTCATGGAGGACTATGTGGATGACCTGCTAGCAAAATCATTCACTAGGGAAGGACATTTGGAAATCTTGGATAAAATCTTCACTCGATTGGAAAGGTTCAATGTGCAATTAAACCCAAAAAAGTGTGTGTTTGGAGTAACATCAACAAAACTCTTAGGATACATAGTCTCAACTAAAGGCATTGAAGTAGATCCAACAAAATTCAAAGCAATCATGGAAATGCCACCTAAGAACATTAGCCAACTAAGATCTCTACAAGGAAGATTCCAATCCATTAGAAAATTCATTGTGCAACTAATGAACAATAGTCATCCCTTTCCTCATTTGTTACACAAGAATGTTTCTTTTAGATGGGATGAAAAATTTGAAGTTTCCTTTAATCAATTGAAACAATATCTAATGACTCCACCTATATTGGTACCATCGATAGCGAGAAAACCTCTTCTACTCTACATAGCAACTACTAAGGTATCTTTGGGAGCTTTTCTAGCACAAGAAGACTCTACAGGAAAGGAAAGGGCTATCTAATACATCAACAAAACATTGAATGGCTATGAAATTAACTACACATTCATTGAAAAAGCTTGTTTGGTAGTGGTGTTTTCTACTCAACAAAGCCACTCTAACAGGAAGATTAGCAAAGTGGGTGATGATATTGAGTGAATTTGACATTCAGTATGTGGATAGAAGAGAAATCAAGGGCCAAGAAATAGCAGATTAGTTAGCTAAAGCACCATTGCAAGATGACCATCCTATGCACATTGAATTTCTAGATGCAGATGTCCTCACAATGACATCACAACATTGGATATTATACTTTAGTGGGTCTTACACTCAACATGGATCGGATGTTGGAATCCTATTTGTTACTCCTCAAGGACACACTATCCCAAAATATTACAGGTTGATGTTCCCTTGCACAAACAACATGGAGAAATATGAAACACTAATCATTGGGATCAAGGTAGCAGTGGAATGGAAAATCATAGAATTACAGGTTTATGGAGATTCTCAATTAGTCATCAATCAGGTTAATAATGACTATCAAACAAAAGATGACAAGTTGATGCCATACAAAAGAATGGTAGATAAATTCAAAAAATACTTTGTTGAGATCAAGTTTGAACAAATTCCAAGAGTCGACAACAAAGTTGTAGATTCCATGGAAACCATTGCTTCTCTTCTACAAATACCAAAAAATAAAGTCGTTATGAATTCATGGTGGAACAATTGTTTAATCCCACATATGAAAATATTGAATCCCAAGTCGTGTGTCATCTAGTTGATGTTGATTCTTCAATCTATGGGAAGATTTATACCTATCTAAGAGATGATACCCTTCCACCTTATCTATCCTAGAACCAAAAACACAACTTTATCCGTCAAGCAACTCGACACACCCTGATAGCTGATACACTTTATCGATGAGGTCTCAATGGTACTCTCCTCCGATGTCTTGAACATGACTAATCTGAAACCACTTTACGAGTTCATGAAGGTATTTTTGGATCTCATTAAAGTGGTCTTACTCTTGCTAAGAAACTCCTACGCTTGGGATATTATTGGTTGAACATGGAGAAAGAATCTTTTCAATTTGTTAAGTGTAAGAAGTGTCAAGTCCATGGAAATATCATACATGCACTAGTGTAGGAGTTGCAACCATTCACATCAACCTAGCCTTTCTTTCAATGGGGAATTGATCTTGTGGGTGAGATTCATCCATCTTCCTCTAATGGACATAAATTCATAATCACAACCACTGAGTATTTCACAAAGTGGATTGAAGCCATCCCATTAACCACCATCACTGGTAAACAAATTTCCTCCTTTATCCTGAACTACATTCTCTATCGGTATGGCATGCCTAGCTCCATTGCACTAATAATGGTAGACCCTTCAAAAAATAAGATGTACAAGAAATTTTTTAAAAACTCCACATCTAACACCACTTTTCCACACCCTATTACCCTCAAGGGAATGGCCAAGCAGAAGCCTCAAATAAGACCATTTTGAAAATCGTGAAGAAAATTGTCAATGAGGTTGGATGTGATTGGCATGTTCAATTAAACCATGCTTTGTGGGCATACCATACTAGCATTCACACCCCAACAGGAGCCACACCATATGCTATTATGTATGGATTAGAAGCCATCTTACCTATTAAGGTTGAGTTACCTTCACTCTAAGCATCATTGAAAGGAATCATTTTAGAGGAAGACTATAGGGTATCCAGACTATAGGAGTTGGAATTGTTAGATGAACATCATCAACATGTTATTGATCATCTCAAAGATTATCAACAAATAATTTCAATGAGCTATAATCACAAGGTAAGACTGAGAACATTTCAGGTTGGCGATTTGGTCCTAAAAGAGAATCCTCACAATCAACAAGATCGGGAAAAGAAGGGAAAATTTGAACCTAATTGGCTAGGTCCTTTTGTCATCGTATCGATATATGGATCTGGAGCCTATCAGTTATCTACACCTAAAGGGGACCTATTTGAAGAACCTATCAACAACATCCATCTCAAGAAGTTTTATACATAACTCATCTTGTGCATAGTTTAAAAAGTTGAAAAATCCAAAAAAAAAAGGTTAAAAAGCTGAAAAATCCAAAAAAAAGTAAAAAGCTGAAAAATCCAAAAAATTAAAAAAGTTGAAAATCCAAAAAATCAAAATCCAAAAATCAAAAAAGTTGAAAATCCAAAAAATCAAAAAAGTTGAAAATCCAAAAAGCAAAAAAAGATAAAAATCCAAAAAAGTAAAAAAAATAAATACAAAAAGTGAAAAAAAATCATTACCTTGATGAAAACCTGGCAAATAGGCATCTTGGTGACAAAAAAATCATAAAATCGGAAAAAGTGCAATAAAAATAGGTAGTGAAAACCTGACAAAAGGCGCTATTTGTGATAGATTAGCTTTTCCATCTATTGGAACATGTGTCAGTCGTCTACTTTTTGCCATCATTATGCCTAACCTTCAAAAAAACCTCATGTACATATCTGGGCATCGCAGTCATGTTTCACCTTGGCTTGGTGATCATTGTGCATATTCACAATAAATGGTTGGTTCTCACTAGGTAAAATCTTGAACTCACTAGGGGCAACCTGCTTTGAGCTTAAAACAACAGAAAAACAACAGTCAGACAACATAACAAACACAACAATCACAACAAAATTCAACATTGAACATCAATCACAATCTTTCAAAAAACCAACCATCCAAATCAATAGTCAAATAAGTCAAAACAAATCTAATTAGATGATGTTCTTCTAAATCATGATTTAATCACTTTAGCATGAATGTTCAACTGCTGTATTTTGATTGTTGTTATCATTTCTCTAGAGCAACTTGAGGATGTCATGAACTAGAGAAGCTATGATGGAGTATGATATTTTCTTTGTCTGTGAGTTGATCATTACTACTATGTAAATCTGTCACGGGGCGTGCTCTACAAAGTATCATTGATGACATTCCGGATTTGCATAGGAAAAGGATTGAATCTTATCTATTTTACGCAAGCTATACTCAAGTCATCTCAATTCAATTATGCCTAAATGCTTGTGTTACCTTGCAATATCAAAAATCAATGGAAGTTGTACTTAGGTCATCATGGTCTAATTATACCATCGATGTTTGTACTAAATTTCAACATATTAAAAGCTCAATGATGATACCAAGAAAAATAAAATTGGCTGACAAGATGACAACATTGCATATTTAGATTTGCATGGTTAAGACAGATTGCATCCATATTATTTTTGCATCTGCATTTTAGATTTTCCAAGGCTGGATAATTTCAAAATGATTTTATCTCTCTCATTAAAGGATTGAGTACATTTGACATGAACAAAAAAAAGAGGGATCATTCACATGTAGTTGCATAATCATTATCATATCATACATACATTAGAAGGTATTATCATAGGTCATCCATCCATGCATTAGATCATATATTTGCATTAGAAAAATACAAAAACTAAAGTGCATCACATCTTAGTTACATGATCAAATCCATCTCATATATCATAAAGCATCATCCATAAAGCCATATAGAATCATAATCCATGCATCATCATTTCATCATACACAACCATACACACCCATGGCATAATCATATAAAACATCGCATAGCATATAGAGTGGAAATCAAATGCATTCACCATACACATTCATCATAAAAGCATATAGACAACATATAGATCAATAGCATCTCTTGCATCTCATATAATCTCAAAATAATCAATGTCAAGTGTACAATGATATCACAAAACATGGAGAGATTCATCAATAACATGGAAAAAATTCATAAAGTATCTTACTAACTAAATGTATACATCCAGTCTCAATATATCAAATGTGAGCACAAGGCTATGTGTTGCTCTCCCCAGATAATGTAGACCTCGTTGTGCTTGTTCCTACACCACCATATGGACCTGCACTTGGATTCCTGTCTGATCGATCTCTGGGAGGTGGCCCAATCACACCCCTACTTGTAGTCCGAGAATGACTCCAACCTGATCTGGCACTGACAGATTGTGCATAGCTAGGGGCACGCCACTCTGCAGGAACTGTCTCAAAGTATCATAGCCTACAGTACTCTGCCTCACTAGTTGAATTTCGAACATCTCTTAGCATATCCCCTGTAGTGGTCCCCTCAGACACTCTCTATAACTGTTGGATGTTGTGGTTGTGTTGTTGATACATGGTTGTCAGTGATGTCAACACTATTAGAATTGATGTATTGAAGGTTATATATGTTGAGGATATTGAGAAAATTGTTAAAGAAAGAGTTGTAGGTTTCCAGTGGAATAGTGAAGGTCATGAAGGTGTCTTGCTCAGTATGTTGATGATCAATCATTATGGACTAAAGGGTTTATTGCTGAGAGTATCTAGTTTATCCACCAGAAGTTTCAGAGGTTCGCATGAAGTTTTGATCGTGTTATGAATAGCCGTGTTTTGACATTTTTTCTATGGTTTTAGTTAGTATTCTTGAGTGAAGTTTATGTGATTCTAGAAATTTCAGTTGTTGTGGATGTTTCTTTGTTGCTTCTTATTGCTTGTGGATGCTTCTAGATCATTCTCTATCTTTGTTGCATGTCTGTATTGATTGGTGTGCTCGTGGTCGAAGATTTTTCTCATGTGTGTTCGGGTTTTCATGTTCTTGGCCAACATAGTGGTTATAACGTGTTGTGGATCCTTGGAGATTAAAATTTGAATGTTTGGCACACTCAAGGATGTTGTTTTGGGCCACAACATAATATTGGTTGACGGTGTTTGATTCACATTGAAAATTTATTTGTAAATTTGGGCTGACATTGAAAATATGTTTTATATTTTGGCCGATGAAGTTGTTGATGTAAATCCATGTTGCGGATATATAAGAACAGATGTTTGTGCGAAGTTATGCATGCATGTAGTGTGAAGAAGTGTCAAAGAAAGTGCAAGTGTGCAAATAGTGATCTAATCATTCATTTTCAAAGAAAAGTGTGAAGAATTTTGAGCGAAGTGTGAAGGAGTATTTCTATGCTTAATCGGAACTATAATCAGGCTTTTGTACAAGCTATTTTCTCATTTCATACCCTACAGATCTAATTTGTATTTTTGTAAGACAGTGTGTCTTCTTTGGGCAATGATCCCTCTTGTATTTGAGCAGTGAGCTCTAGGCAATGTGCCTGAATGCATGTGCATTCCCATTATTCTTCTCTATACTTTTAACAAGGTATAATATTGTGGACTAACATCCACCGTGGTTTTTCCCCTAACTGGGTTTCCATGTAAAAACTCTTGGTGTTTTATGTATTCTTGATGTGTTGATTATTTATGGTTTATTGTCCATGCATTAGATTTGAGATTAAGTTAAGTTTGAAAATTTTAAATAATCTATGACAACTGATTCACCCCCCTCTCAGTTGTATATCCTTGTTTTTTCAACAATTGGTATCAGAGCAGGTTCCTCTAAAAAAGTTTAAAAGCTTGAGGTGATCCAGATGGCATCATACAAGAAGGACAACCCTAGATTTGATGGAATAGACTACTCTCTATGGAAAGCCAAAATGGAGTGTCATTTGAGGTGTATTGGTGAACCCTTCTGGAATATTACAAAGAACATATATGTTATTCTTGAGAATGGTCCTTCCACTCCTGATGAGGTTAAAGAGGCTAAGATTAACATTAGGGCTATTGAAGCTTTGTTGAGTGGTCTGACAGATTCAAAAATGACAAATGTGATAGGTCTGAAGACAAATCATGAGATTTGGGCGAAGCTGGAGACTTTGTATGAAGGATATGTACATGTGAAGGTCGCTAAGCTACAGAGTTTGAAAGGAAAGTATGAAAATATTTCTTCTTTTATGCAAAGAGTAAATGAGCTTGTGATGGGTATAAGATGTGCCGGTGGTACCCTGGAAGAACAAGAAATTGTAGCTAAAGTGCTCAGATCATTGCCTCCCTCTTACAAGTCAAAGGCTCATTCTATTGAAGAGTTCAAATTATTAAAAAAAATGACAAGGGATATGTTGATTGGTAAACTTGTTGCTTTTGAGTTGAGTGAATTTGGTGATTCTACCCCTAAGCCTGAATCTGCATTTAAGGCTTCTATATTCAGAAGAAACAAGCAAAGATATGATCCAGGAGAGTGTTAGAGAAAGACATTCAAGTATGAGGAAGAGATGAAACAACTAGAACATGAAGAAAGAGAGGTTGGAGAGCTAGAAGCATTGATTGTGAAGAAAGAAGGCAGAGGACAAGGTAAGTATAAAGGAAATTTTCCTATTAAATGTTTCTCTTGCAGTAAAATAGGTCATTTTGCTTCAAGGTGTCCTAAAAGAGTTCCTAGGTCTAAACCTAACAAACCTAAATTTCAAAAGAAGTGTTATTTTGCTGAAGGTGTGACTAATGAAGAATCTGATAAAGAAAATGGAAATGAAGATGAATGGGTTTTCATTGCTATCAAGGAAAATGGTCTAGTGGCTACTGAATCTACTAAAGTTGAGAAAGATCTTGCAACCTGAATTGAAGAAAAGGATGAGTGGGTTATTGACAGTAGATGCTCACATCATATGACTGGTGACAAAAGCAAAGTTGTAAGTCTAGAGAAATATGATGGCGGGGTTGAAAGATTCAGAGATACAATGTTGGTGTGATTCATGGCAGAGGATCTATTTGTCTTGGTGGTAAACATAACACTAATGATGTCTGTTAAGTTGAAGGCTTAAAACATAACCTGTTGAGTGTTGGACAGATGGTGGACGAGGGTTATGATCTTCAGTTCAAAGATGGAAGATGCAAGATACTTGGAAGTTCTGGAAATATGATTGCTTCTGGTACAAAGACAAGAGGTAATATTTTTCACCTAAGTGTTGGTAATGTAAGTTGTTTAATTGCTCAAGTAGATGAAAGCTGGTTATGGCATATGAGGTTGTGTCATGTGAATTTTGATAATATTGTCAAGGTAAGCTCCACTCAAGTAGTAAGAGATATACCTAAGCTAGTGAAGCCTGCTAATAAAATATGAAAGGGATGTCAGATGGGTAAACAGACTAGAGTTTCTTTTCAGAGTAAAAAACATCATTCTAATGGAGTAATAGAGTTGGTGCATACTAATATGTGTGGTCCCTCTAGAATCAAAAGTCTACAAGGAGAAAGGTATTTTATGTTGCTTATTGATGATTACTCTAGGATGATATGGGTTGCATTATTAAGAGAAAAATGTGAAGAATTAGAGAAGTTCAAAAGTTTCAAAGCTATGGTAGAGAATGAGACATGTTTGAAGATAAAATGCCGAAGGTCAGATAGAGGTGGTGAGTTCACCTCCAAGGAGTTCAATTCTTTCTGTGAAGAGCATAGAATCAAAAGATAGTTATCTTATCCCCAAAACCCTCAACAAAATGGAGTTGTAGAGAGAAAGAACAAAACAATTATGGATGCTACTAAAACAATGATGATTGAAGGAAATGTGCCTCACATCTATTGGAGAGAAGTTGTAAACACTACTATGTGCACTTATAAATTGGGTAAATGTTAATGGTATTTATAGTAAGACTCCTTTTGAGCTATGGTTTGGTTATAAGCCTACTATTAAATATTTCAATATTTATGGAAGCAAGTGCTACATTAAGAGAGATGAGCACATAGGAAAGTTTGATGCAAGGAGTGATGAAGGAATCTTTCTAGGTTACTCTACTAAAATCAAGGCTTACTAGTGCTATAATAGAAGATTGATAAAAATGGTTGAAAGTGCAAATGTCAGAGTCGATGAGGACTCTGCTAGATCATATAGATACTATGGATATGATTCAGATGACTAGCAAGATAGTTCAAACAAAGGGAAGAATGCTCAGACATAGAATCAAGTTTAAATTGTTCTGATAAATCAAGTCAGGAAGGAGAGACAAGTGGAAGTGTAGAAGAAAGAACAGAAGAACCAAAAGTGTGAGTGAATCCTAAAACTTTGAGGAATGTGAGATTGAATCATTCAGAGAATCAAATTATAAGAGACAAGAATAAAGGTGTGCATAATAGAAGGATTGCAGAAGAGTATTGCCTAATTTCCAAAACTGGGCCTAAAAATGTCAATGAAGCTTGCAATGATGAATACTGGATGGAAGCTATGAAGGAAGAACTAATACAGATTGAAAAGAATGATACATGGATTCTTGTTCCCAGACCTAAAGATAAAAATGTGATTGGTACAAAATGGGTCTTTCGAAATAAGCTAAATGAAAAAGGTGAAGTGGTCCAGAATAAAGCAAGACTGGTATGTAAAGGGTATTCACAAATGGAAGGTATTGATTTTGAAGAAACCTTTGCCCCTGTTTCCATAATTGAAGTTGTAAGATTATTTCTTGCTTATGCTACATATAAGAACTATAAAGTTTATCAAATGGATGTGAAGTCAACTTTTCTAAATGGTGAGTTAGAAGAAGAAGTATATGTTGAACAGTCAGATGGATTTAAACTGATTGACAAGAAATACATGGTTTGCTGATTGAAGAAAGCTCTGTATGGGCTCAAGCAAGCTCCTAGAGCCTGGTATGCTAGACTGGATAAATACTTACTAAAGCTTGGATTCAATAAAGGTACTGTTGTGCAGTTTTGCACACACGCCCCACTGAAAGTAGGGACCCTCTTTTTGCTCTGGCTTTTGGTGCATTTTGGCCCCTTAATTTTATTGATTTGGTTGCCTTTGGAGGTCCTTAGATGTTCATCTTGCTTTCCCAAGTGAGTTCCCTAGGTTGCCCTTTGAAAAAACTTAGTTATGTGCAAAAGTCCAGGTTTTTACCCCAAATCCGGGATTTTCCGCCGGACCCGGATTTTCTCGGATTTCTTCAGTTTTTTGGGTTTTTGCCTGCGTCCGAGATTTTCAGCCCGACCTGGATTTTCCCGGATTTCTTCAGTTTTCCAGGTTTTTGCCTACGTCCGGGATTTTCCGCCCAACCCAAATTTTCCTGGATTTCTTCAGTTTTCTGGGTATGTGCCAAAATCCAGAATTTTATGCCATCCGCGGAAGTCCGGTCCACCCGGATTTTTCTGGATTTTCTGCCTGGCTTTGTGCAAATTGAAATGCTGGATTAAATTGATGAGTTTGATGATAAATGCTCAACACCCCATGCTTAATTTGATATATTACACGATGTTTCGCGCATTCTTGGTTCGTTTTGATGATCTATTGTTGAAATTTTTGCCTTATTTGGTAGAATCCTGTCTGGCTGGTTTTTTCCGGATTCTGGTCTAGAGTCCGCCTGACCTGGATTTTCCTGGATTTTCCCCTTGGTCTGGTTTCCCGAAATGGAAATTTTTTCGAAAATGATTTTTTTTTCCAAAAATGGAAATTTTTAAAAAATGATCCTGAAAATGAAAATTTCTTGAGATAAAAAAAATTGAAAATAAAAATTTCCAAAAATGGAAAAAACTATGAAAATGGAAAGTTTCCTTATAAAAATGTAAGTTTTTTTAGAAAAGGTCAAAATTTTATTCAAATTTAATTTGAACATGTGGGCTATTAATGATGATATATGTTTTTCAGGACTAAACAAATATTAAAAGGGGGACTTGCATATGGATTCGTGCCAAAGAGGGAAATATGGAAATGTTCAGTTTAAATTTTCAAAGTGGGACCTGCCTAAGAATCCATGCCAAAACTGTCTACAGCTGGAGGACTTTCTGGAAGAAACGTGAATTTGATCTTGCTGGAGATCGTGGGCCGACATGGATAATATTCATGCATTTAATGCAGATCTTGTCCTATTTTGAAATTCTCCTAGCTGACCTGTTTGAGGCTAGTTATTATTGTAAAATCTAATTGGGCCAACATGTTTGAGGTTCTCTATAAATGACATTTGTGCCTCATTTGTAAGGGGAGATTTTAGGAGTTTGATTAGGCCAGAATTTTGCTAAGTTAGAAGGCCAAAATTGGCAAGTAGTTTTCAGAATTAGCTGTAGGAGATGAGAGACTTGAAATTGCTATGTAATGCTGGATAATTAATGCAATTGGATTGTTGATTTGGCAAACTTTGTATTTATTTTCAACAGCTTTTATGGTTTCTTGTTCTTGATTCTCAGTTATTAGATGTTAGATGTTAGATTTCAGCTCTTTTACAATGATGGTGAAATGTTAATGATGTTGATCGATTTCCGGTCCATACTTTTAGCAATTTGCTGATTGTAGAATGCTGTGTAAAGTTAGTCTGGGCCTCACTTCTATGCTAAGTTCAACTGTGAATGCTTGTTTACATTGTGCCAACAGTTGGGTATGTGAATGAATGTTCAAAGTCTGAAAATCTTCAGATTTCCCCAGAAGATCGCACCATTTCTGTGTAGTTGCAGGTTTGTCCTTGATCAAGCAGAGATTGGTTTTATTGGGGATCTGTCCATTTGCAGCTTTCATCATTATTGTGATTGATCTTAGGAGTTAGAATAGAATAGAATCTCTCTAAACACTTATCTCTTTTGCTGTTTATTTTGAATCTGGGTTAGTTTTAGGATTGAAAGTATCACCATATTGTTGCATCTGATGAAAATTCACTTCCAACATTGTTCATTTGTAAGGCCCCTTGTGATTACCAGCATTTTCACATATTATCTGAGTTGTTTATGCATTGTCATGACCTGACACCTGAGATACCTTGGGGTAATTTTCAGTAATTTATTGTTGAGAATAACCTTTCAAGAGAGATAGAATATTGCATTCTGTCTGAGTTGTTGCTGTGCAGAAAACACCATCAATAGGCACTGCTGACAACAACTTGTATTTTAAGTTGGATCATGATAAAGAGTTGATTATTCAAGTCTTTGTTGATGACATTATTTTTGGAGGAGATGATGATTTATGTATGAAGTTTGTTGATGAAATGAAAAGTGAGTTTAAAATGAGTATGATTGGAGAGATGAAGTTCTTTCTAGGATTGCAAGTCACTCAATTAGACAATTGGATTTTCATATCTCAATCCAAATATGTCAGAGAGTTACTGAAGAAGTTTGGCATGGAAGACTCAAAGCCAGTTGGTACACCCATGGTAACCGGATTCAAGCTAACACAAAATGATGATTCTCCTAAGGAAAATCAAACAATATATAGGTCAATGATTGGCATATTGCTCTCCTTAACTTAGACTAGAGCAGACACCATGAATGTTATGTGTATGGTTGCTAGATTTCAGGCTGATCCAAAAGAATCTCATGTGACTGTTGTAAAGAGAATTTTTAGATATCTAGAAGGAACAATTGATTTTGGGCTTTGGTATCCTAAAGATGATGATCTTACCTTGAGTGCATATACTGATGCGGATTGGGTAGGAGATGTAGATAATAGGAAAATTACTAGTGGTGGTTCCTTCTTCCTAGGGAAGAAGCTGGTGTCTTGGTTGAGAAAAAAGTAGAATTCCATTTCCCTATCTATTGTTGAGGCAGAGTATATTGCTACTACAAATAATTGTACTCAAGTGATGTGGATGAAACAAATGTTGAAATATATTAGAGTAGTATATGATGAGCCTATTTCCATATATTGTGACAACTCAAGTACAATAAACATATCGAAGAATCTAGTGCTACACTCTAAGACTAAGCACATATCAATCAAGTTTCACTTTTTTGAGGGAGAAAGTGAGTGAGAAAGAAGTCATATTAGAGTATGTGCCTACCAAAGAACAGATTGCAGACATTTTCACCAAGTCGATGCCAAAGGATTCTTTTTAGTATCTCAAGGAATGTTAGGGGTGATTACCCCTCCTGATATGAACTAGAGATGAATTTACTTGCATCAATTTGTATGCTTCTAAGCTATATTTTGATCTAGATTGTTGTTTATGTGGCTACTACTCAGGGGGAGTAGTTAGATGTGCAGATATGTGGTTCAAAGCTTGTATGTGGAAATATAATGTTTATCTTTTCCATTGATGTCAAAGGGGGAGAAGATTCATGTGAAAAACTATGAATTATTTGGGGAGAAGAGCCTTGTGGGGTGAAGATCATGTAGAAGAAGTTGAGGAGAAGAGTCAGAATCTAAGGGGGGGTAAGTGTTTTTCACATCATGTGTTGCCATCAATGCCAAAGGGGGAGATTGTTGGATGTTGTGGTTGTGTTTTTGATATGTGGTTGTCATTGATGTCAAAACTATTAGCATTGATGTATTGAAGGTTGTATATGTTGAGGATATTAAGAAAATTGTTAAAGAAAGAGTTGCAGGTTGCCAGTGGAACAGTGAAGGTCATGAAGGTGTCTTGCTCGGTACATTGATGATCAATCATTGTGGACTAAAGTTTTTATTTCTGAGAGTATGTAGTTTATCCACTGGAAGTTTCAGAGGTTCACATGAAGTTTTGATCCTATTATGAATAGTTGTGTTTTGACAGTTCTTTTGTGGTTTAAGTTAGTGTTCCTGAGTGAAGTTTATGTGATTCTAGAAATTTCAGTTGTTGTGAATGTTTCTCTATTGGTTCTTTTTTCTTGTGGATGCTTCTAAATCATTCTCTATCTTTGTTGCATGTCTGCGTTGATTGGTGTGCTCGTGGTCGAAGATTTTTCTCATGTGTGTTCAGGTTTTCATGTTCTTGGCTGACATAGTGGTTGTAATGTGTTGTGGATCCTTGGAGATTTAAATTTTGAATGTTTGGCACACTCAAGGATTTTTTTTTGGGCCACAACATAATATTGGCTGACGGTATTTGATTCGCATTGAAAATTTATTTGTAAATTTGGGCCGACATTGAAAATATGTTTTATATTTTGGCCGATGAAGTTGTTGATGTAAATCCTTGTTGCAGATATATAAGAGAAGATGATTTTACAAAGTTATGCATGTGTGTGGTGTGAAGAAGTTCTAGAGAAAGTGCAAGTGTGTGAATAGTGATCTAATAATTCCATTGCAAAGTAGAGTATGAAGAAGTTTGAGCGAAGTGTGAAGGAGTATTTATGTGCTTAACCGAAACTGTAATCGGGCTTTTGTAGAAGCTATTTTCTTAGTTCATACCCTATGGATCTAATTTGTATTTTTGTAAGACAATGTGTCTTCTTTGGGAAGTGAGCCCTCTTGTATTTGAGCAGTGAGATCTAGGCAGTGTGCCCAAATGCATGTGCATTTCCATTATTCTTCTCTATAATTTTAACAGGGTATAATATTGTGGACTAACATCCACCGTGGTTTTTCCCCTAACAGGGTTTCCACGTAAAAAATCTTGGTGTTTTATGTGTTCCTGATGTGTTGATTGTTTATGGTTTATTGTTCATGCATCAGATTTGAGATTAAGTTAAGTTAAGTCTGAAAAGTTTAAATAATATGTGACAACTGATTCACCCCCCTCTCAGTTGTATGTCCTTGTTTTTCCAACAATAACCTCTCAACTAAGGCCTCTGCATGCTCACATCTCTACCTCGTGACATCTCTCTATTGTTAGAGAGGAAATATGCACTTGTTTCTATGCTAGCTATCCCTATAAACCCTGCACCTATGCCTATAAGGCATTTATCTATGCCTGCTTTTGACGGGAAGGCACACAAATTTGAATATGAGATGGTCCTAACTGTTGTTGTCCTGAAGGAACAATAGATCTCCTCCTCTGGGTACCTTGAAATCCAGTGTCTACCTGCCACCTACACCACTGCCATCAACCCCATCTCCACCATCTCCCCCATCTCCACCACCATCTCCATCCTCATCATCTCCCTCCTCATCATCACCATCTCCCCCATCCCTCCTTTATCTCAATTCCTACTCATCATCCAATGTCGATGTTGGCTCATTTGGACTGAATATCCTTAGGAAAGAACATGTGAAGAAATACTAAGAATACTCATCTGTCATCACAACCTCTATGATGTTTGGATAGTAATCCCACACATGTTCCTACAATCCAAAGTGCTCCTTGCATGTTGCATCATAAGATAGAGTGGGTCCCCACTCTGGAATGTCTTGTTGTCTCCGAGCATATAAAGCAACTCCTTGGGGCATCCCCTGCACTCGTCCATACTGACAGAACACTCTCATGAATAGGAATCTCTCGATAACAAATTGTGTCTGACCAATCAGATACCTCATAGTGCAAACATACGACATCTCAATATCATCCTCAGGCCACTGCTCACAATCTAAATATGGCTACCATGTCATGGTCTCTAGATCATCGAGAACACGTCACCAATACTCTAATTTTCCTAGCTTGTGTTGGACAACCATACCTATGTATCCAAAAACATATGTTTGACCAACTAGACGAGCTCTATTTATCACAGGACGAGTAACAACTATATGCTCCCAAGCCTAAATATGAAGTAGTGTCACCCTAGTTGATAGACTCACAACTCCAAGATATACCACCTGATGAAGATCATGATGCAAATGAGCTAACATGTAGGAACCCCATGCATATTGAATCTCTTACATTATCATAATCTCCAATATCCTACCCCATTCAATGGATAGTCCCTTTGACCTACGGTCAGGATATATGAAACCTCCAACGAATCCAGCTAGAACACATGGTAAGGGCTCATATGAATCAATTATCTCCTACCATGGGATATCATAACCGCTAATCCCATCATCAACAAAAATCCTCCTCAGTGCCTCAGTACCTCCCTGCTCAGTCTAATCATAGATGACTAACTCACCAACCACGAGAATCCCCTATATTTGGTACACATCCTCCAAAGTAACTGTCATCTCACCGGTGGCTAGATGGAAAGTGTTGTGGTCACTATGCCACCTCTCAGCTAATGTGGTCAACAGTCCCCTGTTTATCCTATACTAGGGAATATCAATCAAGGAAGACAAACCACATTGTGCAATAATATCCAAATCCACCCGCACCAAATGTGGAATCATGTCTCAAGTCTTCGGGAAGTGCTCTTGAGACTGAAGAACTCTAAAATCCTCCTATAATCATCACATATCACAAATCAACATTTTATCAATCAACCTATCAATCAATCTAATCATCTCTAATGAAATTTCGATCAAATCTCGTGGAGCGTCTATCATTGACTCTCACCTATCATGAAGTCAATCATCATCTACCTATCCTTTACTCTCATCCATCATGAGGTCAATCATCATCTATTCTATCAAACATCATCCAAACAATGACTGACGTGATCATCACGCATCAAAAACAAGGGGAACAATCAACATTTTATCAATTTTGGTGTAAATGTACTAAAATAGTGCCTCTATGTGATGAAATCATAGATGTGCTAAAAAATTCCATCTATGCGCCAAAACAGAGCATGAATTCGGCAAAATTCTAGATGCGCTATAACAATCAACATATCTACCATTTCACAACCTCTATGCGCTAAAAAATTGAATGCGCTACATCATGGCATCTATGTGCTAAACTAGTTTATGCGCTACAACAGAGTCTCTATGTGCTATATCAGATACTCAATGCACTAAAACACAAATAACAAAATTTTAAAACATCAAAACATGTGAAAAACAAATTCAAAATTCACAAAGCGGTTTCTTGAAGTACGTACTAGAGGTCCATACGTGGCGGGATCTTGCTCAATGCTCAATCAACTCAATCACTCGTAATACAAATGAATTCAAATGAGCTCCTTTTTCACATTTTTACCTTTTAAAGGGGTAATTGGAGGGTAATTAAGTGGGATTGTTTTTATTTTTTCAAACAGGGCATCATTTAATCAATTGGTAGGACCATTCTTCATTATCAGGAGATAAATCGTCTAAACATCATACAATTTGAAAATCATCAAAAAATCATAAAAATTTCAAAAATTCAAAAAAATCCTAAAAATTCAAAATTTTCTCGATTTATCTCCCAAGGGGGCATACATGCATCATCACTTGAAAATCAACGTCTGGGGCATATCAATTTTTTTTTATTAGCACTATCAGCAAATTTTTCTTTGAAGCAATGTGTCGCAAAACACATCACTTCAAAGAGGGCTAAAATGTATACACTCAAATTTGGTTTGGAAGAATTAACTAAATACAAGTTATTTAATTAATGATCTTTAATTCTTCTACTTATAAATAAATTTAAAAATGTATTTATATGTTTCATTTTCTTTAATTCTTCCTATCTTAAATCATTTTCTTCATGTCTTAATTAAATGAACAAATGTAATTAGCTTGTTTTATTTAATTAATCTCCTCTCATTAAATTTTAATTATAAATTTGAATTTAAGCACATTTATACTAACTTCTTCCCACCTTCCACCTCATCATGTGTCTCAAGAAATTAAATATTTCTAATATTTAATTTGGAATTTATCCTCAACAATATTTTAACCAATTTGGGACACTTGGCCTTCATCTTCATTTGATTCCTCTTCACACTTGGCAGTTTGTTCTTCTAAAGGGAACACACTCCCCTTTTCTCTCTACCCTCTTCGTCTTCAATCATTCATTCTCTAGATCGAATCCAAACTGATGATTTCTACCACCTAAGCTCATGCCTTGGAAGATCTATAAGTAGACCCTCATTTACAGAAAAAAACATATAGAGAACTGAGTACACTCTGCAGAATTTTCATTAGCATTATCATCTTAGCATTGAGCATTCTAGCACTTGCATTTTAGTATTAAGTAGTTTAATCATTTCATTACCATTAGCAACATCTTAATTACAATAGTTGCATCACATCATCTTCATTAGAAAAATCATAGCAACATCATTATCTTTGTAAATCATCTACAACTAGTTTAGCAATCATGTAGTGTAGGAAATATTTCTTGCATTTCTAACATCTCTCATTCTTTAGGTTGTCATTTGGAAAGTCATGTGCACAAACAATTTGAGAGAAAAATGACTTAAAGAATCCTTGGAGATAGAGGACAATGAGACACCATTGGGGAGTTTGTTGTTTTGATTTGATTATCATTTGAATTCCTTGATATAATGTTTGATTGGTGTGTTGTATAGGTTCTAATTGCTTATTCACAATACATTTTATATAGCACACATAAATTGCTGCCCATTATGGGGCCTAGCCCCATTTTTATAGAACAAGAAAATGTGACTATGCTTAATGCTATCCATTGTGGAAACTTGTAGTTAAGGTCAAGAAAAACACTCCAACAACCTACTATAGTTGAGATCCTGGACGAGCCGATTAAAGAATCTGTTGAAACAACTAAGACATCTTCCACACCTTTAGAGAAAAACCTATCAAGTAATCAATACAAGACCCTTCCACAATTCTCATCTAGAACTTCCAAGTTACTTCAAAGGAGGATGGTCAGCATCCAACTAATCTTTTAAAGAAGGAACTCACCTTGAAAGAGAAAACTCAAGCACCTTTTTCGGAGCATCTCAAACCAACTACCTTGAATAACCCTCCAGAAATGACCTTATCCACTGAAGTTGCATTGATACAAGAGATTAAATAACTTCAAATCGAGGTTCCTTTGTTACAAGTGATTAAACAAATCCCTGAACTAAACCAACTAATCAAACAGTTGTGCATACAAATACTAGGAAGGAAACCAAAATGGATTAACACTATTCACATAAATGGGTATCTAGTTGACCTTCTAGCTGGAAAAACCACAGCTCCAAAATATGATGACCCAAGTAGTCCACTTATAACAATGATAATCAATGAGGTAGCAATACCTAACACACTTGTGGACCTAAGAGCATCCATTAATGTAATGACGATCGATGTGATGGAAATTTTGGGACTCACTAATTTACATCCCACAAATACGATGTTGCAAATGGTAAATCAATCCATAGCCATTCCCAAAGTTGTCATAGAAAATGTTCTTGTTAAGGTTGATGGTTGGGAATATCCAATGGACTTGCAAATAAGCCAGTCCCTCACACCAAAAGAAAGTTATCTGATAATCCTATGAAGACTGTGGCTAGTTATAGTTGCAGCCAAGATCAATTGTATAGAGGGAGGAATGACCATTTCCCATGGTTCTAATAGAAAATTTGTATTCCTATATCCCCCCGCTAAACCTGTTGAACATAACAAAGTTTGGGTTGATGAACCAGATGGTCCCAATGAACAAGAGAATCTAGCCTCACTTGCTATGGTAGTCATTAAACAATGCGGTGACGAGTTCGAAGATGAACTAGGAAAAAATATGGAAAATCTTGCTGTAGACTGAAGTGATGAAGAAATGTTAGACATAGAAGAGATTCTAGGGAAGCCAATTAATGTTGATCACACTAAATTTTATTACACTGACTTTATTGGGTTACCTTGTCCCCTGGCTAATATCATTCCAAAAATGGATCACTTCTTTGAAGATATTTCCAGACTCCATAGAACCATACCACATAGTTTCCCTCTCAACACTTTGAATAGAGAAGTTTATACTATCACCTCCAACCATCCAAGGGTCAAAACCATAATGTTATTACTAGGAAAAACTTTGAATATCAACCGTTAGTTGAAAGAGCCCAAAGAGCACAAATTGTTTGATGTTTTCGTGAATAGATCTAAAGATTTTGCTTGGGATTATACAGACATGAGAGGAATACAGCCAAGTTTTTGTACCCATCACATCTATATTGAGGATGTTAGACTTTTTTTTCAACCACAAGGAAGACTCAACCCTGCCTTGAAAGAAATTGTTAAAATAGAGATTGAGAAACTCCTGCAAGTAGGATTCATTTATCCCATTTTTGACAACAAATGTGTTTCACCTCTGGTAGTTGTTCCAAAGAAAAATGAGAAGTGGAGAGTGTTGACTATAGGGAACTCAATAAAGCTACCCATAGAGATTACTTCCCCCTACTATTTGTAGGCCAAGTCTTGGATAATTTGGCTAGAAGGAAATATTTCTCATTCCTGGATGGATTCAATGGATATAACCAAATACAAGTAGCCATGGAAGACTAGGACAAAACAACTTTTACTTGCCCTTGGGGAACATTCGCATATCGTGTTCTTCCCCTCAGGCTATGCAATGCTCTTGCAACATTCTAGAGAGCTATCCTAGCAATATTCATTGAACTAGTGAATGACTATGTGGAAGTCTACATGGACAACTTCACTGTGTATGGGTCAACTTTTGATGAAGGTATTCAAAAATTGGAAAAAGTTTCAAAGCGATGTGAGGACCATAAACTATCCTTGAGTCACAAAAAAATCCTAATAATGGTGGAACAAGGGATAGTGTTGGGACACCACATTTCATTTGAAGGGATAAAAGTTGATTCTAAGAAAATTGAGGTTATACAACAACTTAAGACTCCAAAAAACCAAAATGACATTAGAAGTTTCTTAGGACCTGTTGGATACTAATGGAGATTCATAGAAATTTCAACAAGATTTCAGCCCCTATGTTTTCCCTCCTCCAAAAGAATGTAGATTTGTTTTGGACAGTAGAGTGTCAATCATCATTTGAGATCATTAAGGAGAAACTCATCTTTGTTCTTGTCCTACATGGACCTAATTGGAACCTTTCATTCCATATTTATGCAGATGCTTCTGATGATGCTATTGGAGTGGTTTTAGGTTAGGAAGATGAGAATGGGCCGGGGAAAGTATTCTATCTATTTAATTAGTAAGAATTTGACTCCCACTAAATGGAATTACACCACCACAGAGAAAGAATTTTTAGTTGTAGTACATGCAATCAAGAAATTTTGACATTACATCACAAGGTACAAAGTAAATATGTTCACAGACCATTCATCCATTAAGACCTAATGAACAAACCTGTAGTAAAGGAAAGGATAATCAGGTGGTTATTGCTTCTACAAGAATTCAATGTGACCATTATTGACAAACCTAGAAAGTTCAACGTAGTTGCAGATTTCCTATCCTGGATCAAACAAGACAATGGAGATTGTGCTCCTATGCAAGATGAATTTCTAGATGAAAATCTATTTTCCATCTCCATTAAAACCCCTTGGTTTACTGACATCACCAACTACTCAGCCACTTCAGAGTTTCCACCAAATTTTACATCAAAATAGAAGAAATGCCTTGTTCAAGAAAGTGCTTCGTTCAAATGGATTAATGGAATATTATTTCGATGCAGTCTTGATATGGTTTTATGACGTTGCATTAGGGTAGATGAAACATATAGCATCCTTAGATCTTGTCATGATGACCCCTCTAGAGGCCATTATTCTGCCAAAAGGACGCCCCATAAGATTTTGGGTGTAGGATATTACTGACCCTCTATGCATAAATATGTAAAAAAATATGTTCGTTGTTGTGATGAATTCCAAAGAGTAGGGAGACCCACTGCATCCAATGAAATGCCTCTACAACTCCAGTTAGTTCTTGAACCATTTGAAAAGTGGGGATTATATTTTATTGGTCCTATAGACCCCCCTTCACAAGGGAAAGAGTACATTTTGGTTTGTACCGACTATCTAATTGAATGGGTAGAAGTTCAAGCTTTACGAGTCACTAGGGAAGAACAAGTTGCTAACTTGTATAAAAAGATTTTTCTCAAATTTGGAGCCCCTAGAACAATTGTCACAAATCAAGGACCCCAGTTTATGTCTAAAGTTCTATTAGCCTTTACTGATCATTTCTAGGTAAGCCATAAGAAGTCATCACCCTATCACCCACAAGCAAATGGTCAAGTAGAAGTCACTAATAGGGAGCTAGAGAACATTTTAACAAAAATAGTTTCATCAAGGAGAAAAGACTAGGCCAAAAAATTACTTGAAGTCAT
This sequence comes from Sequoia sempervirens, assembly GCA_007258455.2. Lineage (NCBI taxonomy): Eukaryota > Viridiplantae > Streptophyta > Pinopsida > Cupressales > Cupressaceae > Sequoia > Sequoia sempervirens. The sequence goes on along the minus strand of VDFB02150427.1, from coordinate 17,452 downwards.
TTGGGCATATAACACAACTTGGAAATCAACCATTGGTTTCAGTCCGTATGAGTTAGTTTTGGGGAAGAAACCTCTTCTACCCATTGAATTTGAACTTCAAACCCTGAGAACAGTAATGGAGTTGGACTTAGACCTCAAACGAGCCCAAGTTGAAAGAGTCCTATAGCTTACTGAGTTGGATGAACATTGTTTAGATGTTGTCCACCAAACTAAGTTAGTTCAACAATAATGAAAGGCCTGGCATGATAAACACATAAAATAAAGAGAGTTCCATAATGGGGATTAGGTGTTGTTATTTGATTCTTGATATAAAGAGCACCAGGGGAAACTAAGGACTCATTCGCTGGGTCCATATGAAATTTTTGAAATATTTCCAAATGAAGCAGTGCAACTCAAACCCATTAATGGTGACACTAGAACTCTCTTAGTCAATGAACATTGATTATGCATCTACATAAACTAGTTAACAAGGAAGAATTTACAGGGATGGTAGAAATACAAGGAGAAATACAATGCATTGACTCTGCTATGGTAGAGCCAATGAAATGTTTAGATTAATAGTCACACATTTTTTTTATTTTTTTTAAACTCTTTACATGTGTATGTATGTACAATTACTTCAGGGCATTTCTTTTGTATTTTTGACCTCTTGGACTTGGCTAAATTTCATTTATGTTTTTTAGGACTTTATTTTTAATTGAATACAAATTTTGGCACATCTTACAATGATGCTTCAGAACTTGTTAATGCAGTTGGTTTTGTTTCTCGGTTTGTTCCTGCAGTCTGGTGCATCTTTCAATGGTGCTCCAAAAAATTTTAAGTCTAAGGTGTTTCATTTTTGTTCCTTCCTGCATTTCGATGACATCTTCTAGCAATGCTTTGAAATTTTGTTGTTGCATTTTGGTTGCATTTTTCAGTGATGCTCCAAAATTTTACTTTTTTCATCCGGTGACATCTTTCAGCGATGCTCTGGACTTTTGTCCCTACACTCTAGTGACATATTTAAGTGATGCTCGATAATTTTGTTCCCGCATTCTAGTGGAATATTTTAGCGATGCTCTGGAACTTTGTTCCCACCTTCTAGTGGCATCTCTCAACGATGCTCTAAAACTTTTTTCCAGCATTTTGGTGGCATCTCTCAATGATGTTCCAAATCTTTGTTCTCGCATTTCGGTGGCATCTCTCAGCGATGCTCCAAAACTTTTTTGTTGCATTCTAGCTACATCTTTCAGTGATGCTCTGGAATTTTCTTCTCCACTTTGGCTACATCTCCCAACGATGCTTCAAATTTTTTCTTTTTTTGTCTCGGCTACATCTTCTAGCGATGCTCCAAAATTTTTGTTCTTCATCCCGACCGCATCTTATAGTGATGCTCTAGAATTTTGTAAATTCCCTTCCTTTCCAAATTCTCTCATATTTCCAATTTCATACACATGCCCATCATTAAATTTTTCCACAAACCATATTTTCTTTACCTTTTTCCACAAAGTGCTTAGGTTGGGACATATAAATTTCTTCTTCAAGTTCACCATGAAGAAATTTTGTCTTCACATCCATCTGTTCAATCTCTAAGTCATACGTTGCTACAAATGACATAAGAAATCTGATAGACGTCAGCTTAGCTATAGGAGAAAAAATTTCTCCATAATCAATTCCCTCTACTTGGGAATACCCCTTCACAACCAACCTTGCCTTATACTTTTCCACACTGCCATCCAGACCTATTTTCTTTTTAAATACCCACTTGCAGCCAACAACTTTTCTGCCTTCAGGCAAGGGCACCAAACTCCAAGTATCATTCTTTTCTAATGATGCCATTTCTTCATTCATGGATTCCAACCAAGAGTTTGAATCAAGCATTCTAAATGCCTCTTTCACAGTCCTAGGCTCATTAGTGCTATAAATTAAAGCATAGGCACAAGTAGTATCTAACAAAGAAAACCCATACCTATCAAGTTGCTTTCTTTCATGTGTTGACATCCTCACAAGCTGAGCCTGAGGTTGTTCTTCTTCTTCAGAACTCAGAACTACTTGAGGTCTCCTTAGTTTCAAGTACATTTTGAATTTTGAATTCCTCTTTATCTAGTGTTGGAGGAATTTCAACTACATCCTTTTTATCTTCTGATTTTGTCTTCAATTGCAGATCCAAAGTAGAAGGCTTCAGCTTATGAAAAATAACACTTTTGTTATATAGAACCTTCTCCGTATCAAGATTCCAAAGCCTACATCCTTTTATGCCAACACTATAGCCTATAAAAATACATTTAACAGCCTTGTTTTCCAATTTGGACCTTTTTTCATTCAGCACATATGCATATGCCTCACAGCCAAAGAGACAAATGTGTCTTAGAGAGGGCTTATTTCCAAACCATGCTTCCAAAGGTGTTTTCTCAACAAGAGAAAAATTAGGAGAATGGTTTATTAAGTAACATGTTGTTGCAACTGCCTCAGCCCAGAACTTCTCCTCCAATCCAACACTGCTCAACATACTTCGTGCTCTTTCCATCACTGTCTTGTTGAACCTTTCTACAACTCCATTTTGCTGTGGAGTGTAGGGTGTAGTTTTATGTCTTTTAATTCCATGATCTTTACAGTACCTTTCAAACTCATCAGAAAAAAACTCATCGCCATTGTCAGTCTTTAAACATTTTATTTTTCTTCCAGTCTGATTTTCCACAGGGTTTTTAAATTCCTTAAAGCGACTGAACACTTCTTATTTACTTTTTAAAAAATAAACAAATGCCCTTGTTGAATAATCATCAATGAACGATACATAATATCTTGATTTAGACAAAGAAGGAACATTTACTGGACCAAAAACATCAGAATGTATGTAATCAAGTAAACTAGAAGATTTGTGAGGACTGGAGTAAAATGAAACACAGTGTTGTTTACCATATATACAATGTTCACAAAACTTGAATTCAAGGTTACAATCATCAATCCCTTCAACCAGGTTTTTATTTTTCAAGGTTTTTAAACCTTTTTCTCCAATGTTGCCTAGCCTATGATGCCAGAGCATAGTCTTTTCTGCTAGAATTTTAACTTCCATAGAGTTTTCACTATTAGGAACATTTTTCTCCTTTTCTCCATGAGTAGCTTTCTGTGACTTTGCAGAGACACTATTGCATTGCACAGCAAGTGCATCTAGCTTATACAAGGTACCAATATAAGCACCCCTAGCTAGCACCATTGAGCCTCTAGTCATTTTGCGGCCATTTCTAGAGAACGTGACTTGCACTCCAACATCGTTCAACTTACTAACAGTAGTAAATTTTGAGCCAGACCTGGTATATGCATTACATCATTGATTCCCTTCACTCTTCCATTAGGGAACTGTATTCTGACTCTTCCATGACCAATTATTTCTAGAGATGAATCGCTTGCCAAATACACCCTTCCACCATCGTATTTTTCATACTTAGTGAACCAATTTCTATGAGATGTCATGTGGAAAAATATTCCAGAATCAATCAACCAGACATCATTTAATGCCTGAGTTTCCAAGGCTACAATGAAAGTGTTTGTATCACTCTGAGAAGAATCATTGTCAGAAGAATACTTCTTCTTTTTGTCCTCTTTGCAGTCTTTTCAGACATGACCAGGCTGCCCACAATTCCAACACTTTACCTTGGACTTCTTTCCAGGAGACTTTGATCTCCCTTCTGATTTTGATTTGGACTTCTTGTCCTTCTTCTTGCCTTTTTCTTTTGATCTTCCTCTAACAGCAAGAGCCTCCTTCGCCATCTTAGAAGATTTTCTTCTCATCTCTTCTGATAATAAAGAAGCAACAACATCTTCCATCTTAAAAGTGGATTTCGTACTCCTAATAGCCATCACCAAGTGATCCCAAGAATCTAACAAAGAACATAACAATAGCATACAATGATCTTCTTCATCAATATTCACACCCACAGATGCTAACTGAGCAATCAACATGTTGAAAGCATTCAAATGATCAGCAACAGATGCTCCTTCCTGCATTTTCAAAGAGTACAACTTCTTCCTCAAGAACAACTTATTCACCAAGGACTTTCCCTGATAAATAGCTCCCAGTCTTTTCCACAAAGAAGATGCAATCTTTTCTTCACGAACATTCAGAAGAATAGAGTCTGCTAAACAGAGCCTTATCAGCCCCTTTGAATTTTGATTTTCAAGGTCCCAATTCTCTTGCTTCATGCATGCAGGATTTGTTCCAGAAACAAGAAGCCATAGATCACGATCAACCAATAGATCTTCCATTTTAAGTTTCCACAACTCAAAATTACTGCCACTAAATTTCTCAATTTCAATCTTTCCTGACGTGCTTGCCATCTTAATCTATAATTCAAATTACTAGACTTCTACAAGACTCCCACTAAACAGAATTGACACAAAAAACCCAACGTACCCACAAGGATAACACAATTGGCCAGGCTCTGATACCACTTGTAAGGAAAGCTTAGCTGCGGAACAAACTCTCCTAATGCCAAAACCTCAGGGAAGAATACAGATATGACTTTAAATTTTGCAATTATAGTTCAATAAGATACACATGAAAAGAATTAACAAAAAAGAGAAATGAACGCATACACAATTGGACACCATATTTACGTGGGAAAAACCTTACGGGAGAAAAACCCACCACACCAAGAAAAGCCTCTTTGTATTAGAGTAAGAAAATTACATACAGAGTACAGACTTCACTTTTTGATGCCAATTTTATAGTAACAACATTCACTGATCAATCTTATACAAAACATTAATCTCACAATGCTCTCAGATGCATACTATGAATCCACTCAGATCAATCTGTGTTCAGTATCAAACAACACTATACTTTCCAACTGTTCACCATCATCAATAATTGCCAAGCATAGTCATTTTCCTCACAAACTGTTCATCTCCTTCATAGGAACGGTCGTAACTGTTCAACTACCGACGATTCACATTTTGCTTCTCTCATTGGCTCAGAATGCGCCACGTAGGATAGACGTTTGGTCAAAGTGTTCAACTATATTGCATGTCGTTGAGACACTAGACCGTGTCTCCCCGATGCCAAAATTCTCGAACACATAGCTATTAGCAAGACCAAAGGTATCGAGAACACCCTAAGAAGTCAGACCGATAACAAAACAAGTCTCCCCAATATCACAAGAAAACCAACTGTCCATCTGCAACAGATCACCACCATCGGCCAGACCAACACTATCGGCAAGACTTCTCATTGATGTCCATTGCAAAACTTTCAGCAAGACCATCGTTGTCGCTAGGACTTCCAATAAGCTCACCATCGACAATATCCCACATTGATGGGGAATATTAGTAGTCATTAATTTATAAATAAAATCCCGAAGACTTTAGGTATCCACTAGTTAGTCCTTTTATTACCAACTTACTTGTATATCGCATTTGACCAACACACCAAACTATTGGTCATTCCTTGTGGTCTCCACCATGACACACATTCACTGCTTGTGCATTTGTAAAGAATCAAGTTGGGAATCTACAATATTCTCAACAAGTCTCCCAGAAGTCCAAGTGGTCCCCACATTCGTCGGCTTGTCGCTCAATCAAAGAAAACACAAACTTCGTAAGTCCCACTACTGGTTAGAAAGTTCCCACATGCTGCGACAATGAAGGAAGTCGGTCAGTCGGGAAATTATGAAACTTCTAAACTCTGCTACAAGGTTACAAACTTAGGAACTCCAACGATCGGCCGACAATGAAGACTTGAACAGAGATACAAGCCAACAAGTTGAGGCACAATTTCCAACACAGGCATTACTACTATGCTAGATCTATGTGTGGACCTGCATGTCTGACTAGATTCCATGCATGTGTAACTGCCATCGTTCCACTTTCTCTATTTTCCCTAAATGGAATCCTCCCAGTCGTGGAGTTGACTACCTTGTTTAGCTGATAGTATAAATAAAGATCTGATGCTCCTTCCTCAGGAGGTTGCACAATTTGATATTGTACTTGCACTCTCCAGTTTTCAATAATACAGATACATTACTCTTTTGTACTCATGATTTACAATGAATAAAATAAAGTTATGAGTTTGAGCATCTGAGTTATCATTAGTTTTAGAAGATACTTATTGACCAAGGGGGCCCACTTGGTGAGTAATCTATCTTCTTAGTTTAGTATTAGTTTAGTAGTACTTAATGTTTAGTAATTAGTTAGAAATCTGGCACTAACTATTCCTACAGCCACTAGAATTCCATTCTATGACTGTTCCTGCGGCCAAAGTAGATAGAGTAGTGCCATGTTTGTTGCTCAGATTTTTATTCCTATTATTCATTTTAGTTTGATGTAGTTTTTGATTGATGATTGGCATTTATAGTATTCCCTTCTAAGAAATTTACTTTCAACATTGTGTGTTCCTTAGTTGTAGAATGAAAAAGCTACTTTGAGTTCCTAGTGCACATATTGTGCTAACCCATTTCAAGTTCACATCTCTGGGTTGACAAGTTAAATGCACCTTCATGATGATTGAAATAGCTATTCAGGTTAGATGTCTAATCTTTGAATCATGGTTGTAAGGACTTAGTTATTAAATCATTGTAGGAGGCCAACAACTACCCCACTTGGTAGTAGAGATTGTCTTATGTTGATCAAATTCTTGGACTAAAATCTTATTATAGCCTGTGTAACCATCCAAGAATGAGAATCTTTCTAAACCACTAACCTTCTACAAAAAAAATTCCATGGAGGGGATAGGGTAATGATCCTTTAAAGAGGCTCTATTAAGGTCTCTAAAATCAACACAAAGCCTTATTTCCCCATTCTTTTTTGATAGGGACAATATTTACTACCCACAAGGAATTCTTAATAAGAAATATGATATTGGCCCTTCAATGAGCATGGTTAGCTCCTTCCTCATTAGGGGCTCAATTTTAAGATTGATAGGCCTTTTCTTTTGCCTTATAGGTTTTGCATTTGGGTCCAACTCAATGGTATGTTGGGAAAGGTTTGGGTCAAAACCCTTTAAATCTTCATAAGTCTATGCAACTATATACTATATCTATTGCAAAGATCAATAAAAACCTAATGCTCAACAGTAGAAAACACCTTTCCCAAATTCAAAAATACCCCTTCTACAATGGTAGCTAGTTTTTAGTCACCTTTCTTTGTAGCTAGGTTCATCTTCCTCTGCTTCAACTAATCATCTAAATTGAAGATACCTTCAAGAGTGATGAGACCTTTTAGTAAATTTTTTCTGCTCAAATACATGATTTTATCATCATATTGGACTTGTAGGTTCGAAGAATTCCTACCAAAAAAAATTTCCTCTTCTTGTAGAAAATCGACAATCTATTTTTCATTTTCAAAGACTTTCTAATTATCTTGGTTATTTGGAACAATAATCCTTACAACAAGCCTGGTGTGTTTCTCTCTTGTTTTCAATGTGGATTTGGATATCAAATTGGTCACTAATTTCTACAAGCCTATCAACATGCTTGTTCTAATTTCTTAGGATAGTTTGGATGGAAACCCCTATGATTCTAGGATTTGAGCAGGTTACTCTTGGTTGTACTTTGAGTTCTGACCTTATGGACAACCTACTCACTATCTCTAAATACCTACAAAAACTTGATGTTTCTTCTTTGTGTAAGATGTAAACCTTAGAATAGGGCTTCATACTTAGCTACATTGTTAGTGGAACTAAATTGAAGTCTGAAAGAGAAATAATACTTCTCCTTACTTGGAGATACTAGCATTATGCTAGTACTTGCACCATTCTTGTTTCTAGAACCATAAAAAAATATTTTCCACAATCCCTCTAGGTCTACTTAAGTTTTTATGAGATTGGGGATAGGAGCATTTTCCTCATGAATGAAATAAGTTCCAAGACCATTCTCATCTACTTCAACTAGGGTGAGTGGATCAAACTGAAATGCATTGCATGATTCATCCAATAGAAAATTAGGAACCTCCTCCAAAAGAGTAGTATGCTCATGAACAAAACACTAGTCTCCTTCATCATACTAAGTATAATTCATGTTTATAGGACTAGGAGTGTAAGGTTTAAGGTGATCCTTTGAAATGGGTTCGACTTTGATAGTCACTTTAGTACCATACCTGGTCCTAAATAGCATATGAGACCAATCAAAAGATAGGTATCTACCTATCTTAGCAATGAATTCTCTAGATAAGCAAATAGAAAATAAAGTAGGAAGGCCTATAATTGAAATTTCTTATGACACAGTGCATCCAAGGCATGCACGCAAGGTCAATTTTAGGTCCTTAATCACCTCCACTATCTTGACAGTAGTACCATCCAATTATACATCCCCCCTTTGTCATAGGCTCATACTTAATACCAATCATATCAACCACCTTTTTGAGCATAAAAGAACCACTAGCCCCTTAATCTATCATACAGTTATGTACCATATGATTTTTGATAATCAAAGATAAATAAAAGGGATGTGGCTTATTGATTTTTCTTGAATTCCTTTCTTCTTTGGGTTGCACTATGCTTATTGGTGGAGTAGCTCCTTCTTTTTCTAGCACATTCTTTGGTTTCTTATGCTCCTCCAAAGCTTGTTGCTGATTTTTTTTATAATGGAATGATAGAGCATCCCACATGTTAACATTTAGGTTAGCCTTCTTCATCTTATCAACTATATTGAAAGGAAGATGACTGACCTTAGGTGAAACCTTTGCAACAATGAGGTTAAACCTTGTTGATTGGGTGACATAAGGTTGCTACATTATCTTTTTCTCTTACCAATAGGTTGATCAAATCTTAGAATAATTATTCTACCTATTGGTCCAACAACTATAGTCTATTGGAGTGGTTGGAGAATTGATGTCTGACTAGCAGTAGAAGATGTGCCACCCTCCATTACTCTTTTCCTAGACCTTGTGTTTTGGGTTATTATATCAACACTCAACTAATTTACACCACTAAGTTATTCTTGATTCTAGTTAACCAATGTGGAGTCTCCTTGCATATAATCTTGTTTACTAATAGTTTCTTGGTTTGTATCAAATTGCTACCCTGAGGTGGAAGTTTCATTCTAAACCACTAGGGTTTGTATAAACTCCCCATTTTGATAAGCATTCTAATTATGGGGTTGATTGCATGGATAACACTAGTCATATTCTTGAGGTAGGTTGTTTTGAACTAGAAATAGGGCCTTTGAAGTGTTGGTAGCAATTAGATTTATGCTATTCAAGGGCTTATCATGATTCCATTTATTTTTCCCTTGATATGGCTGTCTATTTTGATAATAATTCTAATATTGAAGTTGATAAGGCCTATTGTTTTGAGTTTTCCTGTTTATTTGTCACCAAATCATTACTCAAATCCTAAATTAAATTTTTCATAGCATGCCATTGATCTAGGAGAGCAACAAGAATAGTTGATTAACTAGTAGAAGCCACTAGAATAGGAGCCAATGTGGGTTTTTGAGGAAGAAACTTTAGAAATAGAGACATTGGTGGACTTGGGGCTATTTTCCCAACTTGTATTAAGAAATTTCTTTCCCTAATGACAATGTCATATGTATCTAGTAGAGTTTTGATTATATGGGAAAAACGGGTTTTGAAGGGACCCGAAACCCTTTACAACTAAAGATACGAAATGCTACTAAAAAACTACTTTAGAGAAAAACCAGTAGCATACCAAAAGCCAAAAAATAGGACAAAAAAGGGTGTTGAACGAGAGATAAAATAGTAAGCTAACAACAGTACCCAACAACATCAAAACAACAAAACAACAAGAAATAAACCGAGACCCAGCAGGAAATGGAAAGCAACTAAGAAGAAAACCAAACACTAATTCATAATGCTCAAGGTGTTGGCCACCTCAAGCTCTTGGCTTCTGTGCATTTAGATCATGTCCAACATCTCCTTCTTCTCAACCTCAAAGGACTTTTTCCATTCATCCAACCCTCTCACAGCAGGGCCCTTGTCATCATCTTTTGTACCTTTTTTTCCTTTGCCTTTGACTGAATGCTCTTTCTCCATTAACTCAGAAAAATAAACTTGGTCCTCCCTAAGCTCACTTATCTTTCTGAATAGGACTTCCAAAGAGTCCACACTATTCTTCACAGAGATGTGACATACATGAAGAAGCTTCTTTATATCCATATTCGTTCCCAATACCTTGGCTTCCAAACCAGCCAATTGATCTTCACATAGAGATTTGAAGTCGAGGAAAGAACCCACAAGGTCCATAATTCTGTCAATCACAATGTCCAACACCAAACCTTTTAGAACATTCTTCAAATTCTCCTTCAAACCTCTAGTTTTAATATTAATCTTATTAAACTCCTGAAGAGTCCACTTAGCTAACTTAAAAGTTCCAATGGCCCCAGCCCTAGCCATAGCCAGCAACTCAAACATAGAGATAGAATCATCATTGAGGTAAGAAAAGTCCTCAGAAAGGGGATTTACCTTTGAAGGCTCTGGTTTAGCTCTCATCTTCTCAGTATCCTCCTCATCTTGACCCTTATTCTCATCTTTGAGCTCCACATTGGGCAAGTCCTAATTGGGGGAGTCATCAATAGCCACCGCCTTTTCACTAGAATCCTTCCCCTCACATAACACTTTTGGGTCCTTTTCTAACACTTTTGAGGTCTTGTTCTTTAGGTTGTAAATACACTTGGATGACCTCCTCAGCTTATCCTTGTCCTCCATACCTAGAGCATTATCCCATAAACCCACCTCATTAGCACCACCTTCGGTTTCACCCTAGCCAACAACCAACTCCTCATTCCTAGGAGGGGAATCATCCAAGCCCACCTCTGTGTCCTCACTATTAGAAAGAACAAGGTGTTTGGCTGCCCTGTTGCTTTTAGAACTACCCATCTTCCTCTTCTTCAAAGAAGTAATTGCAGGGGCCGGGGAAAGATCTTCTTCCTCTTTGTTTCATTCCTCTTCATCTACCATACAAGTATCCGAACTTGAAAAACTAGAAACATCACTCAAAGTCTTCTCCTTACCCTTAATGGTAGGGGCAGGGAGAAGAGCCTTAACATGTCCCATGATTAAGAGAATGAGACCTTCATGGAGGACAGGATCCCTCCTATTCTTTAAATGAGTGTAAATAGAGACCTTCATGGATGATAACAGAAAAAATGGAAAAGAAATGAACAAACCATGCCTGAAATGATTTAGAATCGTGAAGTGGTGACTGAGGATAGCAGTAAACCTACCCTCCAGATTCACATAGTGCATAAGCACCTCAGCAACATTCGTCCAAATCTTCTTAAGGGATTTGCGCTCGTAACCCCAACTTTCCATTTTGATCAATTTCTTCCACTCGTCATCTTTGAAGAATTGGACCATCACTTCCTCATTTCTCTTCTTGTCCTTGTAAAACTTACGGCTAACCGTCAACATCCCAGTTACAGTAGCAACTAGCTCCTCATTCACCTCCACTTCCAGGCCCTTTATCTTAAGCTTGTGATTATGCTAGCATGACAAAAACTCCGTCGAGGCATTAGGGTCATGCCCATACAACCTTTCTAAAAAGGGCATGAAATTATAATGACAAAGTATATTCCATAGCTTTGTTTTCTTCCTGAGGCCCACACAAGAATGTGGCCCGATTCTGCTTCTATCGCCACCCATTGCTTCCAACACCAGAAGAAGAAAGCCCTTGTGAATATTGCTCAACTGAATGCCAAAGAACAAAAGGAAACCCACAAAGTGTGCGAGATAAAAGAAGGTACTAGAAATTAAATGTTGCATCATCTCAACCCACGCTATCATTTCTTAATAAGCTCCTAGCTTTCTCGGGAAGGATCAAGCCCTCCTCCCACACACGAGACTCATTTAAACTGACAACCTTGTTGGCAAAAAAATTTGCTAACAAGTTTCCTTCTCGGTAAATGTGAGAGATGTGAACCTCTTCACAAGATCATAGCATGATTATAGCATCTTTGACAAGTTGTTCCACATTCCAACTAAGATGATGAGTGCCACACAGATAATTAATGATCTTTAGGGAATCACCTTTGACCCATATTTTGGAGTAGCCTTGCCAACAACATATTTAACACTTATAAACATAGCCTATGCCTACGCACAGTGATTTGTTTAATTTCCCAAAGGGAGTGCCATTGCACCTAGGAGTCTACCATCATCATTCCTTAACACCCCCCACATCTTGCAGGCTTAGTGTTTCCCTTAGTTGCCCCATCAAAATTATCTTTAACCCACCCAGAGGGGGATGGTTGCCACTTAGTGCTCAATCTAGCATTTAAACTAGATTTAGGATTCAAATTAGGAATTGAAGTTACCTTCCAGTTAGCAATCACCAAGAGGTCAGAACTAGCCATGCAGGAAGTAGGGGTGCACTGAGAATATTCATAATTTATAAGAGCCAAAATCTCCAGAATCGCCCATCGAATCTTGATGAAAAGACTACCAACTTTTAGCTTAAAACCACAAAAAATTCTTTTGTTTTGTTCTTTCCATAACCCCCACACAATATTCAAGGCCATAAGATCCCATAGTCATCAGAGAACAAGGGAGGTGGAGGGGCATTTCCACTAGTCAACAAATTTATCAAGAGAGTCTGGGAAGACCCAATCTAGATTCCAAAGACCAAGAAATTTTGTCCAAAGAGAAGAAGAAAAATCACACCCAATAAAGATATGATATGTACTCTCACCATCAGCTTCACAAAGAGCACATCTATTAGGAATCACAAACCCCCTTTTCCAAAGGTTTTCCTATGTTAAGACTTTACCTTGCATAAGTAGCTAGAAGAAGACATTCACTTTGGGAATTAACTTCTTGTTCCATAACATCCCCAAAAAGGGGAGAGAGTTGAGATTTTCCATCGAATTCATAAGGGCAGAAGCCAGCAAGAAATTACCACTAGCACAGGGGGCCCAAACAACCCTATCTGGCCTCAGAAAAGTGGGGATACAAACATTGCACAAGAAGTACTTTAGAACCTTCAATAACGAATCCCAGTCCTAGAAGGTTTTACACTCCCCATCTTGAAAATAATCTGCCACCCTAGTTCCAAAAAGGCATTTGCACATAGGAACAATAGGGGAGCCCAAGGAAGACTGATTAAAGGTTTCAAGTCACACCAAGCATCCTCCCAAAAGAGAATACGTGTACCATCACCTAGCAGCCATTTAACACCATTAACAATCAAATCCCTATAGGGAACAATATTCCTCCAAAAGAACGAACTAGAGGGAACATCATCAGAGGTCAAAAAATTCCAAGATCTCCCAATGTAATGCAGGTACTTATTACTAGCCAGAGAGGCCCACCTCGCTTCCCCATTCAAGAGCCTCCAAACATTTTTTGACAAGAGAGCCTTATTAAAAGCTTTTAAATTTTTTATGCCAAGCCCACCCCATTTCTTTGGTCTACACACCAAATCTCATGCCACAAGGGAAATTTCGGCTTTGGATTCAACACTTGACCATAAGAATCTTCTCATTATTTGTTCCATTTTCTCTTCAAACTTAACAAGAATTCTAAAGAGACTCATAGTATACGGAGGAAAATTTTGGAGAGTGAAAGAAATGAGTTGAATCTTGCCCACCTGGCTAAGGAGCGTACCTTTAATTTCCAACCCACCAAATTTCTACTGAATTTATCCAACAGACCCAACCAAAAGGATTTTGGGATCTTAGAGATACAAAAAGGGAGGCCCAAATAACTAGCTGGGAGATCACCCCTATTGCACAAAATAATTCTAGCAAGCTTTAACTGCAAAGCTTCTAGTCTGTTAAAGAAAAAAATTGACTCTTGGGAAGATTAATCCTTTGACCAGATGCCTTCTTGTAATCCTCAATCAGCCTCTTAATAGCTCTAACTTCACAAACAGAGGATTCACCTATCAAAATTGTGTCGTCAACAAATTGTTGATGAGTAACAGGATCACATATAGAAGGAGAGAGGCCCTTCAGAGATCCAATAGATAAATCCTTCTAAATATTTCTACCAAGAGCCTCCGCCATTAGAATGAAGAGTAGTGGCAAGATAGGATCTCCTTGTCTCATCCCACACGATCTCCAAAAAAAGGGGGAGGGAGAACCATTCACCAACATAACAAAAGACGAAGTAGAGGTAAGTTCAACAAGCTGAAGAACCTTCTTACAGAAACCAAAGCGATCCAACACTTTCAACAGAAATCTCTAGTTCACCTTATCATAATCTTTAAGAAGGTCCAGCTTCAGGAAGAATCTTGGTTTCTTAGAAGCATTAATAGAATGGGCATATGTATCTAGTAGAGTTACCCCACCCATAGATTGAATCATAATAGCTACATCTCATTTAAGAGCTCTTAGATAATATAGGAAGGCATAGTTGGAGGAAGGTTTTACCAAGGCAAGGATTTTAGCCCAACTATTTTGAAATATATAGTTGAAATCTCTCATGAATTCATGGGGTGCCCTCTTGATTTTCGTCAAATTCTCTAGCAAAGACAAATGATCAATCTATTCTTCAAAGTGTTCACATGGTTTTTCACCTAACTCACCCTAGTTGTGGGTAGAATTATGTTCCACACCTTTTTACCATTGCAATGCTTTTCCTTTCAAAGAGGTGGATAAGATTCTCACCATGTTTCCTTCTGTAACATTATGCACAAAGAAAATACTTGCCACATCTATTATGTGTTTTTCTAGAGTAGTGGATGTTTCTCTAGTAAAATGGGGAATACTCTTTAAGGCATTAATAGGTATGTCATCTATTTGGGCTAATAAGAGAGGACTACTACCATTAAAGGACACAAAACCTTGATTTCTAGGGACAACCATAGGGAATAATGGTTTGTTTATCTGAGAAATAGGTGTTCTATTTTCAAAAAATCTACCAAATGGAGGCATAGATTGAGCTCTAGGATATGGGGTTACAACACCTCTATTTCTCTTCAGTGGTGATAAGGAAAGTGTATTTCTTCTTCTAGATGCAAAAGGTGATAGTTCAGTATATTGGAAAATACCTCTAGAAAATGTTCTTATTTGAATCCTTGGCATGAATGTATAAGTTTGATCTAAAACCAAGACTTATAAGTTGTATATAGGTTACTGGTCTATATGTAGAGTCCCTCAAATGAGTGCAAAGTCGCCAAGTACTTTGGATGAATGCCTCTTCAAGGCTAAAATTTTGAAAGTAACAACACTTTCTCAATAGAATGAGAAATTCCATGAAGAAGTCCCACCACATGATGCCAAAAATTGTGGTCACAACAACAAAGAACTTAAACTATTTGAACTTGAATTGGTCCCACCAGGCATGCCAAAATTTGTTGTCACATGATATTGCACCCTGTTGGGCATAGGCTGAGTATTCCAATGACACAATGGAAATGACCTCAAGGTGTGGGACCTTGCAAGTTGAGGCCAAGTCTTTGGAGAAGGCCAGTTTCCTCTTCTGATAAAAGTGTAGATGTGTTGGTGCAACCCAACACATGAAATTCTACCACTATCTTATTCTAATCAAATCATAAGGGAAAAAGGATAGAAGTAATGCATAAAAAGGGAAAGGGCAGGTGATACACCAAGATTAGAAATGTGTGTCTTCCTACTTTAGATAATGAAATACATCAATGTAGGTGGCAAAGAAGTTTTTACATAGCTCACTCAGAGAGATAAGAGGTAAAATAGTAAATTTCATTAACTTATAGGAATAGAAGCCAATTTTATAGTTATAGAGTGCAAGAATGTAGAGTCTGTTAGAAAAGATCTTGGAAAAATCCAAAGGAAGAACCCTTTACAATGAGCACAAGGTTGTTTTTTATATATAAGAGGACTCAAAAATCATGCTCAAGAAGAGTGTCCAACACTCAATAAACCACCATACCTTCACATTGATTAATACATGTGTTCACGTATGAAGAGTGGAGATCTCCCATGAAAATCATGATTTAGGCATGAAAACTGCATCAAAAGGGACACCTGCATGTAATAAATGAGCATTGTGTTGGGAATAGGATGCCATTTAATTACAATCATAAACATATTTCATGTATCTCCTAAGTCCTTGGAAAGTGTTCCCCAACACTAGGATTAGAAAGAGATTAAATTTGAATGAAATGAACATGTAAATTGACATTTTTAATTATTCCTAAATGATAGGAACATGTGGGGATTCCCAAGAAGAGCTCCTAAAAAATAGGAGCACATGGGGCACTCACATGGAAGGTGGAACCCACCTTGCTTAAGTTAACTGTTTGGAGGATTGATAACACTGCAGTAATGCATGTAAAGATCCTAAAAATTAGGGATTGATATTTACATGAGTTTAGTTCAATTCAGTTTAGTTTAGTTTAGTTCAGTATTAGTTCAGTTCAGTTCAGTTCAGTTATGGTTCAGTTATCTTCAGTTGCATGTAGTTAGTTTCAGTTGAATGCTAGTTGACTTTAGTTGACTTCAGTTGCATGACTAATGACTTTAGTTACATGACTAATGACTTCAGTTGCATGACAGATAACAAGTGGATACATTCAATTAAGTTGGGATGATCAATCATGCTTAATGTTTACATGAATTGGTGGAGAGATATGTTTCAGTTAACAAAGATTGACTTGGACCAATCTTGGGTGCCCAAGTTGGCATCTTTGAGTTAACACCTTTTGCATGAGAAGATATTTACAAGGCTCAATTAAGTGGGCCTATTCTTGGGTGCCAACTTTGAGGTGAAGCTTGCAAGATATTTTCTTGACCAACGTTTAGTTAAGTGTTTAGTTTGGGGTGCCTAAATTGAGGAGACTTTGGTTTTGACTTCATGTTACAATGTGGAACTCTACTTGCAAAATCTAGGCGTAGATTTTTGAGAGGAGATTTATGCTCTTGTATTTGATAACTCTTATGATTTTACATGCTCATTAATTTTCTATTTATTGCAGCAATTGCATCAAAGTTTATTGTAGGTTAGTAGGTTGAGCTTGTGCATGTGTGAGGGTTTGAAGCATGGCATGGGATGTGTGGATTCATGCTTGGTCACATGGAATGCATGGATAGCTTGTGCTGTAAAAAGTGTATGAGAGTTTTGTGTAGGTTGTGAAGAAGGATTGTTGAAGGCAAGGAAACATATCAATCAAGGATTGATACAATATTATTGTAATTTTGTTCTAAGGCTAAATAATACAAGCACTATTGACTCTAGTGGTGGATTTTTTTCCCAAAAGGGTTTCTCCACGTATATGTTGTGTCACTTCTATCTTCTTGTCTCATTCTTCTACAATCTTCTATCTCTTTCTACAATTGGTAAAATTGATTTAAACAAATAATCATACACAAAGAATTGTGACAAAGAACACTTAATAAAATCTACAGTCTCATAGGTTTACAAGTTTTAAGCTAAAATTTTACCTTCATTTTCAACACATGGTCTTCACCTTCTCCAAAATCACACATAAAGCATTAAATTCCCTCTCCACTGCCTTAGAAACTGGGATTAGATGGCTAAGGAGAATCATTAGGCATTAATGGTGATTATGACTCAAAAAACCCTTTTTGGAGTATTATCAAACTTT